>JAZHYW010018096.1:0-13934 GCA_037355805.1 Ixodes ricinus
GTTTTGAAGTTTACTGTGTACGCTCTAAGAACTTAAATTCATTAGGTAACGCAATTGTTTTGGCTAAAATTTAAATCAAACGCTCTCTTATCTTAACTGCTTTCCGTTGAGGCGTAACCCACAGGAATAGTATCTTGAGTCTAGCTGATTCCAAGTGGGAAGGAGTGAATTCTTATTTTACGTCTATATTCTTCAGTGTTTGGGGGCAGTTTGCGTCCCGGGAACGTTGCCCTCTGAAGAAAGTGAAGACATTGACGGTGGTTGTGTTCGTTTTTAATAAAATAAAATACAGAATAAAACACGAGAAAAACTTACCTGCGGGCGGACTGCTGCATAGGATCTTAAAGGGCGCTAAAGCCGTTCGGGTCACTATTGCTTCGCACCCAATTTAGTAAACCTGAATATCGCACAGCTGAGAGAACAACGAACAAAAAGATAGGGAGCAAACGAGCTGGTGAAGGTTAGACATAATGTAAGACCATCTCCCGAGACAAACCCCAACCTCGGGGGTTTGTCTTAAATTATGAGAGAACACGTTGCACATTTGACCAACATTCGGATTTCTCACGAGTGGCCTGCACACGGAACGTTCGAGGCGTTCGCTGTCAGCACACACATGCAAAGAGTGAAAACCTCTTCTTTTTTTTTTTTACTGAAGTCAGTACATCTGTGCGTGGTTCATTGGATCTCGCCACCTCCAACCGCAGCGAAATGCCCTCACCGCCGACGAAGGTGTCTCGCTCAACACACGAGTGTACCACGATCTCACTCAAGCCTCCCACAAAGAGTCCTCCAATCCCGGATACGTGGAGCGTCGCCCGTGGGGAAACCCAATTAAGCCACAAGTCACCGACAGAGATACCATCACACGCATTGGCTCACGCACTTCATATGTGCACCGACAGGCGACAGCAGCTGCTAGGATGCTCCCTCCCACAAGCGCATATATCCGACGAACTTCTGCTCCCTCCCACCCAGAAGACGCTCCCCTCAACTCACCCAAATCCGGTGCCGGGATATTTGCCTAATCCCGGGAACCAGACTTGGGAGTCGCTCGGCTATATTGCGTGACCCGTACCGCCTTTCTTTTCTCGTTTATCTTTTTTTTTATTATTATTTAGTATAACTCGGCACTCCTCACCAACCGCCGTGGGTCCCAGTCGCCCAAAAGCGCGTTGTTTATTATGCATATATGTAGATATATTATCTCGTAGTGACTTTTAATAGCATCAGAATCAATTTGGCTGCTCTCCTGGACAGCGCGAACGCGCTAGGGACGGCCGTAATATCATCTCCCGGAGGAGAGCAGCGTGAGCAGGGAAGAGGCTGGGAGATCGGAGAGGAAGCCAGAGAGAGAGAGAGAGAGACAATGGTACGTGTTAGGTCTTGGTGGGACGGTGTACGCTCGAGTTTAATCAAGGTTAGAGGGACACGCGAGGCGTGGGCGCATGTCACGGGAGCAAGTCTCGGGTTCGGTGTTGCGTGACATGCGGTTCGTGGGCGCCGATGTGTGTTTAAACGTCGTTTTGCAGCCTCCCTCTTGTCGGCCGCCGCACCCCCGTGACGTGTCGGGTTTCGGTTCAGGAGTTCGGGCGTTGCGGGCCCGTGGCTGACGCTCTCTGTAATTTTTTCCCGTGTTTTATTTTTTGTATGTTTTTGTTTGTTTGTTTTTAATGAAGAAGGATGGGCTTGAGTTTGCTCGCGGATGTGACGTGATAGGGAGATAGCTGCGAAAACGTAAATCTTGTCGGTTGTTGTTGGCGCTGCTGTCCAGTCGGGTTTAAGGTGTTTAGCGCTTTGATTGGCACGTTTGCTGATAGTCGGGAGTTGTAAAGTTTGTCGGTGGCGAGGAACGCAGATTGTTAATTTTTGTCTCGGTCGTCGTCCCTTCAAAACGTATGAATGAAAACGAGAAAACAACGTGAAGTAGGTCTCTTCTCTGTCTTTCATACCTCGACGCCGATCAGCAGAATCCTGGACTATTTTTTGAGTAAATCAAATAACGAATTATCTCAAATGTTGTGGACAAATTGAGAGCTACGACAGCAGCAAAACGATCGGAACAATGCGTATGAGAGACTTTACCTGGGGTTATTTATTTTAGTTGTTTCGAAATACGGGGGTATGCAAATGCTGCTTCGAATAAGACAGCACAAAATGAGGCCTAACTTGAACGCTGCAAAGAAATCCGATGCGTTATGGCACTGTGCTAGTTATGAATGAACCAGAGATGTACTATTTTAGAACCATTATTCGCACACTTGCACTCTTCAATTTCAAGAAAATATATGCGATGAAAACTGAGCCTTCCCAAAAACTTGCCCAGGGAAACCCGCGCCCCATATTCGTCCACCGTCGACCGAACGAGTTCGCACGACCCCGACTCACCGGCGCGCAACCTCCGCCACGCCATCGCTCGGGCCGGGGGGCAAACAGCGGGGCGCCGGTCCTCTGTGGTCGAGGACCTCTCCGAAAACCCGGGGAGGGGAAAGCTCACCCTCGCGATGCGGAGTCGTACCCCATCGAGTGCTCCGCAAATAAGCTCCACCGATGGTTACGCGCACGGGGCTTCTACTCCGTCCCACCTTAGTCTGGACCGCAGCGGACGCTACGAGCCATTCCAACCAATCCAGCGCCACGCATAACGTGACTTCCTCTTCCCTTATTCCTCCTCCCGCAGTTTGCATTCGGAAGAGCGCACATGTAGCACCGCTGTAAACAGCCGATTTTCTTTTTCGTTAATATGTACACACTGAAACTCGCTCACTATGCGCTACGCGCACGACTGCGCCGCTCCCGAAGGTCACGTGAAGCTCAGGCGGCAATTGATTGGCTTCCGTGGCTCGTAGTATCCTCTGTGGTCCACCCTAAGGAGAAACGAAGTACATATAGGGACATAGACCTCGACGTGCACGTACGCGGCGGGCGTCACCAGCGGGAACCGACGTGCCTGCTCCAGTCTCGACCAGCTGACGCTCGAGGGAGGGACGATGACTCGCGAAAAAAAATATTACAATAAAAACAAAGACGGGCGAAAGCCGACCGCTCTTAGCAGGTCGAACTGGCGCGCGGAGAGTGTCATTATTTCACCGAGTTTCCAGTCGAGGAAATCTCCGTGGAACTCTCCCCATCGCTTCGGCGTTTTCTGCGGTGTACTGGCGAGGTCGGCGCGGCTTTGCCGCAGTGTTTCTGGCCCGGGGATGAGTTCACGGCGGCTGGCGCTACGCTGCCCTCGGCCGCCCCCGTGTTTGTTTTGATTAAGGGGAGGGGGCGTATAGGGTCCTCGGTGTTTCCGGGTGAAGTGGTGCGGCGGTGTGCGGAGGTGCGTATACCGGTGGCCGCTGCATGCCTTGTTCCCCGTTGATGAGCTCTCGTGGGCGTGTAGAAGAGGCGCCGAGGTTGGAGGGTTTGGGCATACATGCCCGGGTAACAGCTGCTAACTGCGCGCCGAGGACCCCCCCCCCCCCCTCGCGCGCGCGCGCGGAATCGATCGGGCCAGGGGACGCGGTGCGGCTCTCGGTGCCGACGTCGTTATCCGCGGAACAACTCGGCGTGCTTATAAATGAGGGGAAAAAAAAACAAAACAAGACACACACACACCTAAAGGAACATTTTAATAGCCTTCTCATATTTATTTGTCGTTTTATTTACTAAGCAGTTTGTCACTGGTCGCTATTAAAACAAAAATATTAACCTTTCCGTGGCAAACTAAAATATGCTGTAAAATATTTATTTAATTACTTTCGAGTCTTTGTGGATAGAAACTCAAGGCTTGAACGAAAATTAGTCGTGTACTTTTGTTTTCTTATTGATTCGAATTCAAAAATTGAATCTGATTCTTCTTAAGAAGGTATAATCAGTCACGAAAACATTATAATACGAAGGTGCGAGTTAATTTCTATCCAGTATTTCGAACCTCTTAGATTTTAGTTCATTCATTTTGTTATTGTATATAGAAAATAATACGCGCCGTCGTATACACGCAAAGTTTTCAAAACTCCGGAGGATATATGATTAAAAACGTTTACTCTAGCTTAACATAACAAATTCATAAACCAAAACAAATATACAGGCGTTTCGCCACGTAGAGGCAGGTGGCGAAACATACTGCGAGAAAAGAGCCTGCGCGTGTGTGTTCCAAAGAAAAAGAAAATTCAATACCGTTTGTTTCTCAATACATTCAAAACAAAACAACACAAATAGATGGGAAGTTTTTACCTTAGAAGAGACGCAGAAGAGCGATCCTAAACCAGTGTATGTGATCGATATATAAAAACGCTGCCGCCCATCAATCGGAAGCAGCCCTTACCTTGCACCGCAAACACCCTGACCCTAACCGTTCAATGCTCCTCTCATACTTTCATGATCTTCATTAATAAGAGAGGATGGCGGATGGAGATGATCGTGGAGGCCTGGAGAGTACACGAAGAATGGATGTACGGAGGGGGGAAAATACGTAGGTGGGGGCGCTGGTGAGTGGCTCACGTGACGGTCCAGCTCTCCTTTTTCCCTCGCGATCTCGTTGGGATCTCGCTCGCGCACGATAGGGGGGGTGAGTGTCGTCGAGTCTGTACGTGGGCTTCCGGAAATTGGACAAGGCGAGGTCTGAGGGCTCATCCATATGGAAGACCACCGGGGAGAGGACAATGTTTCCTGGATAGAAGGAAGACTGGGAGGGCGACGCAAAGATAGCTGAAAAAGAGGGAGTGAGGAGGTTGGGGGAGAGGGATAGCGTCTCTGCAGTAGGGTGTCCTGAGTGTCTCAAGAGGTTCCCAATTTGATGCCACCTTCGAGACCGTATTGTCTAGAGGGGCTTTCACGTTTGTTGTATGTATATTTTGGCTTATATCTTGTCTTGTTGTCCGAAGGAAGGGCAGGCTTGTTGCCAGGGGAAAGGGGCAGGGGAGCCCGTGCCCCCCCCCCCCCGAAATCTTCCATTTCGCTGGGGCCTCCTCTCTCCCGTCCCCTTCACACAGCATTTTGTCATGGGCGCCCCCCCCCCCCCCCCCCTTCCCCCGAATCAAAATCCTGGCTGTGCCTGAGGAAGGGGAATGTTGATCATGAGAGTTGTCGTCTGTGCGCTGCCTTATGGGCCTATTATTTTGCGTCTGAGTTAACGGGAGCAATTTATCTTGCGTAAGACGTTCGGAGGGTCTATCACTGACAATAGCTGGGTTGTGTTTCTCTTGTTTTGCGATCAAAGCATTCATTAAATAATGTTCAAGAGACATGCGCAGTGGAAGCGGGATTTCGCATATATTTAATGGAAAACGGGACGGCTGCTTGAAAGACGAAATCCGGGCGGTTTTCCGACACAATCTGCTATCTTACCCCAGAATGAAGTCAAGAAAGGTCACTCTATATCGTACGCTGGATGTGGGCCGGAAAAGAGTTCCTTTCCTCCTTGACCATATGGATTGGCCGCCAGTTATACAAGTTCTCTGGCTATCATTTCTTCTTCCTCTTTTTTATCGCTTACTTATTTGACGTTTTACAACATATGTGCCACTAGTGTAGACGCATTTATGTAAACAATGAATTCATATTTTATTCGTTTTACCCAGGAAAATTGTCTTCTGTCAGTTATCCATGCGCGATTAGGATTGGGGCCTCGAGAATCAATCTGCTTCAAGTGCCACCTAAGCATTCTCTTATGCACAAAGAAGATGCAAAATTACGCCGTTAGTGTTGTTTATGAACAGCTGGATAGCCGACGAACTATTGTTCGATTTTCAAAATTAGAAGTTTTTTTTCAGCCATAAACAATGTAGTGCTGTTTCTGAAGGTTACGAAATTATACCTTTGTACTACAAAATACATTGAAATTAGTGGCAGTTGCGTTGATAAGTACAGAGTATAATATAATAATATATTAATATTAACCAGGGTCCTCTAAATCATGAGATTTAATCTGGTTCAAGTGCCAAACTTTATCCTGACCTGGCACAAGATACTTTCTAGAATTTTCACAAGTTAGGCTTCTATGCACAAACAAGTCTACAAGATCCGAAATGACGACATTAGTGTTGTTGGCGAACAGCTGGATAACCGACGAAGAACTATTGTTCTAAATTCAAAATTCGAAGTTTGTTTTCCGTCATAAATAATGCAGTGGTGTTCCTGAGGGTTACGAAATATACCTTTGTATGACGAAATATATGGAACTTAGTAGCAGTTACGTTGATAAGTATGGAATGTAATCTAATAATATTAATAAATATCCAGGCCATCGAAATCATGTTTGTGAAATAAACCAACGTTCGGGCTTCCTCTAGCTCAACAGAATTGAGGTACCTAAGTGAACCTCACTTGATATGTTCTCGCTTCATTCTCAGGTAAACGAAATTAAATGATCAGCCTCAAACCCTTTACTTTAAGAATATGAGATGGTCACTAAGTGAACAGCATAAAAAGCTTTCAATAAACAGGGCTGAAAATAGCGTCTCTCTCTCTCTCTCTCTCTCTCTTTCTTTACGTATTTCTTTCTCTTTTTCGATTTGTCAATGAACAAGTGAAGAAAGCCAAATTCTGAGAACACACTAATCTGCAATTAATGCAAGTGATCGAGGTTCCGGGTGTCTCGATCCTTCATAAATTTAGAAAGTAAAGCTAATTTTGTTTTTAAGACGGAATAAAGTTTAAAAAGAAATTTAATTCGTTGGTACAGTTTTTAGCGCAATCATTTGTTTTACTAAAAATGTCAGAACATAAGTTGGGTTCACTGTTAATTCAAGTTTTCTAGCACACCTCAAAATAAATACCATTTATATATATACCAAGCAAGCGGTGACGAGTTTTCAATGAAATGTCCTCGGGGCCTTTAAGGCTCCTTCGAAGACAAGGCACTGTTAATTATGCCGCGTAATTCAAAGCTTGGTAAAGATGATGTTACTAAATCCAGAACTTTTAATTGCACGTGTATCTAAGTATAAGATTTGGCGCACGAGCCGTCCCGAGAAGAGGCGTTCCAGAGGGATTTCTAAAACGCGACAGCAATAGCAGTTGACTTTCTGAGAGAGAGACGGGAAACATCTACTGCCGCTCGTTAAGTGGAAGTTGGAATAGCACGTGAGGTTTTAATGCAGTACACGCCAGCTGCACGCTTGTAATTAGAGACGAAGAAAGCGGCGTGCAGCACGCTTTTAGGGAAACTCCCACTCTCATACGCCGTCTTGCTCAAAGCTACGAGCATGAAACGGAACGCCTCCCGTTACCGTCAGTCTAATTAAACTAAAAACAAAATAAAATTCTCAGGTAAGCTTTTATTTTGATGATAACGAACTCCTCAGAAAGAAGGATAGACTGACGTAAATTGCGTGTTTCGATTTTCACAAATGCAGCGTGCCCCCCCCTCCCCTCTCTCTCTCTCTCTCTCTCTTAAAAAAAAATAATGACAGTGGTTTTTTTTATTACAAAAATGAACTAGTAGGCATCGCCGAACGCTCATTCTCTGCCCGAATGTAGCGCTAGAGGTCCGAGCCAGATGAGAAAGTTTCGAAAATAACCTCGATCAAAAGTTAAAAGTTATTTTCTGTAAATTTCAATGGGAAAATTAGGTATATTTTCGGCCGTTTTCGGTACCTGGCGCCATTCATTCATTCGAGAGGTCCGTCAGCAGCCATTTTCCCAATTAAATGTTTTAAAAATATCACACAACTTTTGAATAAGCTAGCCATTAGTCTTGAAACATTGGCACCTGGTTCAAACCGCTATAGCGCTACTTTGGGCGGAGAATGAGGATTCAGCAAAAAATAATCTATTTATGAAAAAAAGAGTAATATTTTTTATTGAGTTTTTTTGACACGTTGTAGGATTTTGACGTCAAAAATAAAATTACCAACCTGAAAAAAAAAAGACTTTTTTTGTATGTTGTTTGACTTTTACATGTTTGTCTCCCGGTCTTCGTCCTTCAACGTGCCTCTCAGAATACGAAACCAATATAAATGACTGGTATCGCATTAGTGGCACGAAATACGATCGCAACCGAACTATTGCGTCAAAGTGAAGCCGCGTACGCCAATAAAAACCGATTTTAAAGGCGCGACCAGCTCTTCTTCATCGGGTGGCAAGCGGGTTAGCTTTTAGTCAAGCAACACTGAGCGACGCGTACTAGGTGGCGCAAGCTACCGCCCGCTACAAAGCGGTATATATAGCCAGTAACATCCATCCATTCATCCGCACCCTCGTGACGTCACTTCGCAGTAGAGCTGCGGTCGATTCCGCACGTTGTAGCGCGTACCGCAGCACCACGGTGACGTTTACGTCGCGGCGTGGCCGTGCGGCTGATGATCAGTGTTGCCACCCCTCTAACAGATAGTTTCGGTTTGGCCGTAGACTCCCGAAACCAAACTACGAGCCGGGAAACTACGCACAATAACGAAAGAAGAAAAAATAAAGTATACCTCGTAATTCAGGGTCACTGACCGAGCTGAAAACAGTCGTTATTCCAAACTCGAACATGATGATCGGAGTGGCCCACGCGGGGCGAGGCGAGACCAGATCGTCTCATTTTCGCAGCGCAGCCGAAGAGATATCGGCATTATCTGATATGAAAGCCAGAGTCACCAGACAAGACGTGCGAATGCTTGTTCTTAAGCTCTTCGTGACTATTCATTATATTGACTGAAAGTTTGAGAAACTCGGGACGTGGCTCAATATGTCCACACTGGTTGCTTAAATCGGCGCAGTCTCATTGACTGCGGAGTGATTATAGGATGACTGGGACACGCCACGAACCGAGTTTCTTTAAGATGTCGGCGACATACGTTCAATTCAGCTCTGACCACAGAGATGATTTAATTAAGCGCAATGTGATATCAGGCTGCGCTGTGAGAAATACCCATGCGGCTGCTTTTCCACGTGGAGCACCTAGCTCCGGTTACCGTAGGTGCGCGTGACAAAACACGAAGAATGGGTTTTCTCGAAGACGCAAAGTGCGGAGGAAATAAGCATAACGTATTTTTATTTCTTTTTCGGTGCTTATTGTTCCCGCAGGTTGGGTTTTGTGTTTAAAGCTTTTCATAAGGGTGCGCGAATGAAGACTCGAATCGAATAGCGCTGTGTCATCCCTAGCTGAACACTGCTAAGAAAACCGGGTGGCTGACGTCGCTTTCCCCCTTGCACTGTGATGGTTATGAGTAGGATTCCGTGTTTTAGAGCGCAGCTCTTAGGCGCCCGTTTCCGGCTTGAGCGGCGTCGGCGTCGCCGTCGGCGTCGCCGTCGGCGGAACAGGCGGTGCATTATGGGAAATATCCCATAATGCACCGCGCGAGCCCCCCCCCTCCCGGGGTCACGTGACTTCGGGGGGGGAGGGGGAGGGGGGGTCACGTGACCCTCAGGTCACGTGACCTCGGGGGAGGAGGAGGTGGAGGGGGGTCACGTGACCCTGGGGGAGGAGGGGTCACGTGACCTGGGGGGAGGAGGGGGAGGGGGGTCACGCGACCCCTCAGGTCACGTGACCTCGGGGGGAGGAGGAGGGGGAGGGGGGTCACGTGACCTCGGGAGAGGAGGGGTCACGTGACCTGGGGGAGGAGGAGGGGGGGTCACGTGACCTCCCCAGATCACGTGACCCCCCTTCCACCAAGGTCACGTGACCCCCCGGAGGAGATTGAAGAATGAGGGGAGGAGGAGCCGGAGGGGTATACCCTCCCCTGATTACCCTTCTCTCCTCCTCCTCAAGAGCTGCGCTCCAATTCGGCGTTACAGGGAGTTGTAAACGGCTTTCATTTTTTGGGAGTTTATTTCTCGTGAAATTCGAAGCCTGCTTTTCGCAGTTAATTTTTTGCTGAAAATTCGGGGTTTATCGGAGTTCATTTTTGTTGGGTTCCAAATTCTCTGGAATTCGAAACTTATTTTACTGTCCTTCCAATTTAAAAACACAAAACAAACAAAAAATGACGTCCGGAAAAACTCGTTGTCCTGAAGGAACTTTGATGAGCTAAAGGGCGAACCATTTTTGTCAGTAGTTCCAGATTTCAGAGGAAACTGAGGTGGCGTCTGCTCAGGACCACTCACCCTGTGAATATATATATATATATATATATATATATATATATATATATATATATATATTTGAATTGACGTGAAAGTTACCGATGTGTGCTTTGCGGACTTTTTTCGGAAAAAGCACGGAATCCTAGTTATGAGTGAATCACACATGACTAGGATTGCTAAACGGTATTCAGTTCAGCTGCTGGCCGCTATTAGGTTTCCATAACTATTTGCGAATCTTATAGGGCAGTTTCACAAAACGCCTTTTCACTTTCCGCTAATTCGCGTTCCACGTTGATGAACAGCGTCCGCCCCTTTCCCCTTTAACTTCCATACAGACGCTTAGTTACTGGCGTTGTTTTTGATGTTGGTGAAACGCACAAGCATGGCGGGTGGCACCATCGACGACATAATCCAGTAAGACAGTGGACATATACTGGAAGCATAAATTCATTTCGTAGTCGCCCGGTGGCATCTACCGGGAATATGTTGGCCACCGACGGGTCGACCTGTTCATCGCCGGCTCGTCTTAAGCCATAATAAAGTCTGGCATGTATATAAATCGTGTACTAGATGACGCTCTTTTATGTCCCCAAATATACTATGACTAGCCCAGTCGACCACGACGCAAAAAACCTCGAGCGAGCTGAAAAAAAAAAAACCGTTTCAGAGCATAAAAAAACATACGTCAAAAGTTCGTCACCGTGGCGTTTGGCGAGATTCGGGAACCGGAAGTACGTCACGTGAAACCGCCTTATAATATAGGCTTTTGTGTCTTCATCAGTTCCTGGATGTGCCCCATCCATCGTGGTGATTGCCACTCTACAAGTGGCCTCCAGGAATGTAGACGCTCGAAAATTGTTTTAGGGCGAGCTTGAGTTTCGTGGACACAGAAACAGACTCTTCCTACACTTCTACAAATTTCCGCTTGACCGCATTTTGAAAAATTACCCGACTTCCAATTTCCCACTTTAAGACCCGACGGTCAATCGCCGCTATCAACCACCGGCACCCGGCGATTGATTCGGCTCAAAAACAGACATGATACAAACCTAATTTGCGCCGGGGATTATGAGTTATCTCAAGGTCATGTTCGATTACCCCAGCGCAGAAAGCACTTCTCGCCCACGAGTCTTTCGGCTCCGTTATTTAAGAGTTTTAGTATAGGGGGGTCTACTGCTTTGGGTCCCCCGGTAGCTTGGGGTGTCGCACTGCGCAAGCGCAGTTGGGGCCCCCTATTCAAAACTCTTAATGAGGAGAGCAAGTCCTCTGCTCCTTGCGCAGCAGTTGCAGTGACGTCATAACGACACCGAGCTCTGATTGGCTGTGATTGAAAGGATGGTAGGAAGGCCTCTGTGCTTGATGCCTTGAGGCCTACCCACTATTCTTTTCAATTAGCCAATAAGAGCTCGGCGTTCTGACATCATTGCAACGCCTGTGCAAGTAGCAGACGAACTTGCTCTCCGTATAGTCTTTAGAGTTACTGACAGCTCAAGAAACTCAGGGCCTGGTGAGTCTCAAGAATCTTATCGCTCACCGGCCAATGAGAATGTGTCATAAGCCGCAGAGAACACATGAGAACCAATCACAACGCAAGAAGCGTCAATGTAACAAGTCACGCCCGATATTTCTTAAGTTGTCGCTGACTGTGTGATCGAGGTCGCGTAATATCACGTATCCTCTTCACTTGCTCAGCTCATTATAATTAGATAACCGATTGGTAATTTTTGTACGTCGAGGGGCCAGTATTTTTGTGAGTCTGTACAGTCGAATTATTATCATTATTATTATTATTATTATTATTATTATTATTATTATTATTATTATAACAGAAATCTTAGAATATAGTATGCCTTTAATGTTTTCGTTTTCCCCGCGTTCTATTGTATTTGCCAGTCTGATTAACGGGTTTCGTCTTCGGGTTTCATGACTCATTCGAGAGAAGTTTGCGATATAAAGGTTTAAAAATACTCGCCACAAACTGTATGTTGAGCTCCGATTGCACACATTTAAACCACGAACACGCAAAAATCTTATTGCCGAAACTGAAGATCGCTTAAAGACCTCCCTTACTTTGTCAAAAACCCAGGGCGGGTTTCTAGAATGACTAACATTCGCTAATTCCTTTCAAGTGCCTCAATCCGCCGAAATCGGGCAAACCGCAATCCTAGTCACTTTGCTTTCTTTCTTTTTTTTTTAATTTCTTTAGCAAGCGCAAAAACAAGACCATGCCGCGGCGGAATCCTGATCAATGACGCCAGGGCGCCATTTTGTATTTACGTTGTCTCCCTCCCTCTCTATCCTCAATCATCGAGCTCCCCCCCCCCTCCTTTTGCGTGCGGTTGTGTACGGTTTAAAGCAGAGCAAGCGACAACCCCCCCCCCCCCCCCTCCCCACCCCCGAAGTGAAAAATGTCACTTTAAAAACCGACCCGGACTTGGAACCTCCATCCATACCACTTTATTCGTCGCTTCCAAGTGGTGCATGCGGTTCGGGATCCGAAAAAAATGAACACATCATCATACACACGGGTCGTCTAAAAATATGGAAATAAAAACAAAAACAAATAGATAATACAGAAGTTTAAGGGTGACGGTCCAGATTAAAACTATACCCTCACCTCTCTTTTTCTTCTCTCTCCCTCTTTCTCTGTCTGAGGTTGCGTTTGAAGCTGCTTTTGAAAGAGGGAAAACAAAATAAAATATCCGTATTTATGGCGCGGTGCCTGTCGCCTTATCTGGCCTCCGAATAGGAACAGATTGAAATCATTGAGCGCCGAGGACGTTCAAGATGAGTCGTGTCCGGAGGGTCGGATCGTCGCCGTTGCAAGAATGCGACGTCTGGCGAGGGGTCGCTGTTCCGAGCATTTAGCCAGCGCGAGATTTTTCAGCGTTTTCTTTTCTCGTCTAAATTTTTATGGAGAGTGAAGCCTCGGCGAAAAACACACAGCCAACACTCTGCTCACAGATGTCAGCGAAGCGTCTGGTTAGAGACCCACTTGGGGCGCTGTGCGTGTTTTTAAATAGGCAGTGTCGCGACGTGTTTTCAAAACACGCCTCTTTTGCTGTCGGTATACGTGAGCCCCAAGAGCCTCAATTGTCTACTATATAACAAGGAACGTTCTTTTTATATTGTATGCCAATGTTCATCCTGGATTAATCCAGCTGCCTCAAAAAGTAAATATATAGATAATATTGAGATGCGCATTTGTAGGTAATCATATTGAAATAACCATTTAAACTTTTTCTTTCTTTTTTTTTTTATGAGCGGAAATGTTCATTTTGTGTTCTTTCAAGTGACATGACTGAAGAGAGGTATCGCCAAAGTGTCTTGGTTGGCTCTTAAGTCCGCGGCTCGTAGTGTCAAATTATACTATAATTCTCTTGGAGGCGAATAGGCACGTGATTAGCCAATTCGTTGCTTTGCTCACGATATCCGTGGCAACTGCACACGCACAAGAATAAGTTCTTGAAAAAGACTGAGCACTCTTCATTCGTCAGCCAGTGCAAACACATTGGCTTAATCTCAGGAACGTGACGTTTTGTGTCGACCATTTTGATAATTGCCTTCTGCGCGCTCTCCGCTTCGTTTCCTGGGCTTTGAAACGCATTCTGATCATGCACAATACCTTTCTTGTGCGGAATGTCAGACGACGCGCGTGTCCCCATAGCCCTGTAGCTTGGCAATGTTCGACATAGTTGTAAGTGCTGGGAAGGTGAATATGCGACATACTGGAAGTTCCATACGAAAATAAAAGTCAGCAGCCGGAGTCTCTTTTATGACCTGCGATTTCACCATATCAAATCGCGATGGTAATCGAAGCTCGTAGTAAGTACTTGAAAACAAACCTCCTGAAGGCCTCAGAATGGAAACCGCGTTTTGGTTGAGAGATTGTTTCAAAAACAAAGTATCCTTACCCCGAAGAAGTCACTGCGTTGAAACCG
>JAZHYW010018097.1:0-14098 GCA_037355805.1 Ixodes ricinus
GGAGAGGAAGCCAGAGAGAGAGAGAGAGAGACAATGGTACGTGTTAGGTCTTGGTGGGACGGTGTACGCTCGAGTTTAATCAAGGTTAGAGGGACACGCGAGGCGTGGGCGCATGTCACGGGAGCAAGTCTCGGGTTCGGTGTTGCGTGACATGCGGTTCGTGGGCGCCGATGTGTGTTTAAACGTCGTTTTGCAGCCTCCCTCTTGTCGGCCGCCGCACCCCCGTGACGTGTCGGGTTTCGGTTCAGGAGTTCGGGCGTTGCGGGCCCGTGGCTGACGCTCTCTGTAATTTTTTCCCGTGTTTTATTTTTTGTATGTTTTTGTTTGTTTGTTTTTAATGAAGAAGGATGGGCTTGAGTTTGCTCGCGGATGTGACGTGATAGGGAGATAGCTGCGAAAACGTAAATCTTGTCGGTTGTTGTTGGCGCTGCTGTCCAGTCGGGTTTAAGGTGTTTAGCGCTTTGATTGGCACGTTTGCTGATAGTCGGGAGTTAAAGTTTGTCGGTGGCGAGGAACGCAGATTGTTAATTTTTGTCTCGGTCGTCGTCCCTTCAAAACGTATGAATGAAAACGAGAAAACAACGTGAAGTAGGTCTCTTCTCTGTCTTTCATACCTCGACGCCGATCAGCAGAATCCTGGACTATTTTTTGAGTAAATCAAATAACGAATTATCTCAAATGTTGTGGACAAATTGAGAGCTACGACAGCAGCAAAACGATCGGAACAATGCGTATGAGAGACTTTACCTGGGGTTATTTATTTTAGTTGTTTCGAAATACGGGGGTATGCAAATGCTGCTTCGAATAAGACAGCACAAAATGAGGCCTAACTTGAACGCTGCAAAGAAATCCGATGCGTTATGGCACTGTGCTAGTTATGAATGAACCAGAGATGTACTATTTTAGAACCATTATTCGCACACTTGCACTCTTCAATTTCAAGAAAATATATGCGATGAAAACTGAGCCTTCCCAAAAACTTGCCCAGGGAAACCCGCGCCCCATATTCGTCCACCGTCGACCGAACGAGTTCGCACGACCCCGACTCACCGGCGCGCAACCTCCGCCACGCCATCGCTCGGGCCGGGGGGCAAACAGCGGGGCGCCGGTCCTCTGTGGTCGAGGACCTCTCCGAAAACCCGGGGAGGGGAAAGCTCACCCTCGCGATGCGGAGTCGTACCCCATCGAGTGCTCCGCAAATAAGCTCCACCGATGGTTACGCGCACGGGGCTTCTACTCCGTCCCACCTTAGTCTGGACCGCAGCGGACGCTACGAGCCATTCCAACCAATCCAGCGCCACGCATAACGTGACTTCCTCTTCCCTTATTCCTCCTCCCGCAGTTTGCATTCGGAAGAGCGCACATGTAGCACCGCTGTAAACAGCCGATTTTCTTTTTCGTTAATATGTACACACTGAAACTCGCTCACTATGCGCTACGCGCACGACTGCGCCGCTCCCGAAGGTCACGTGAAGCTCAGGCGGCAATTGATTGGCTTCCGTGGCTCGTAGTATCCTCTGTGGTCCACCCTAAGGAGAAACGAAGTACATATAGGGACATAGACCTCGACGTGCACGTACGCGGCGGGCGTCACCAGCGGGAACCGACGTGCCTGCTCCAGTCTCGACCAGCTGACGCTCGAGGGAGGGACGATGACTCGCGAAAAAAAATATTACAATAAAAACAAAGACGGGCGAAAGCCGACCGCTCTTAGCAGGTCGAACTGGCGCGCGGAGAGTGTCATTATTTCACCGAGTTTCCAGTCGAGGAAATCTCCGTGGAACTCTCCCCATCGCTTCGGCGTTTTCTGCGGTGTACTGGCGAGGTCGGCGCGGCTTTGCCGCAGTGTTTCTGGCCCGGGGATGAGTTCACGGCGGCTGGCGCTACGCTGCCCTCGGCCGCCCCCGTGTTTGTTTTGATTAAGGGGAGGGGGCGTATAGGGTCCTCGGTGTTTCCGGGTGAAGTGGTGCGGCGGTGTGCGGAGGTGCGTATACCGGTGGCCGCTGCATGCCTTGTTCCCCGTTGATGAGCTCTCGTGGGCGTGTAGAAGAGGCGCCGAGGTTGGAGGGTTTGGGCATACATGCCCGGGTAACAGCTGCTAACTGCGCGCCGAGGACCCCCCCCCCCCCCTCGCGCGCGCGCGCGGAATCGATCGGGCCAGGGGACGCGGTGCGGCTCTCGGTGCCGACGTCGTTATCCGCGGAACAACTCGGCGTGCTTATAAATGAGGGAAAAAAAGAAAAACAAGACAACACACACACCTAAAGGAACATTTTAATAGCCTTCTCATATTTATTTGTCGTTTTATTTACTAAGCAGTTTGTCACTGGTCGCTATTAAAACAAAAATATTAACCTTTCCGTGGCAAACTAAAATATGCTGTAAAATATTTATTTAATTACTTTCGAGTCTTTGTGGATAGAAACTCAAGGCTTGAACGAAAATTAGTCGTGTACTTTTGTTTTCTTATTGATTCGAATTCAAAAATTGAATCTGATTCTTCTTAAGAAGGTATAATCAGTCACGAAAACATTATAATACGAAGTGCGAGTTAATTTCTATCCAGTATTTCGAACCTCTTAGATTTTAGTTCATTCATTTTGTTATTGTATATAGAAAATAATACGCGCCGTCGTATACACGCAAAGTTTTCAAAACTCCGGAGGATATATGATTAAAAACGTTTACTCTAGCTTAACATAACAAATTCATAAACCAAAACAAATATACAGGCGTTTCGCCACGTAGAGGCAGGTGGCGAAACATACTGCGAGAAAAGAGCCTGCGCATGTGTGTTCCAAAGAAAAAGAAAATTCAATACCGTTTGTTTCTCAATACATTCAAAACAAAACAACACAAATAGATGGGAAGTTTTTACCTTAGAAGAGACGCAGAAGAGCGATCCTAAACCAGTGTATGTGATCGATATATAAAAACGCTGCCGCCCATCAATCGGAAGCAGCCCTTACCTTGCACCGCAAACACCCTGACCCTAACCGTTCAATGCTCCTCTCATACTTTCATGATCTTCATTAATAAGAGAGGATGGCGGATGGAGATGATCGTGGAGGCCTGGAGAGTACACGAAGAATGGATGTACGGAGGGGGAAAAATACGTAGGTGGGGGCGCTGGTGAGTGGCTCACGTGATGGTCCAGCTCTCCTTTTCCTCCGCGATCTCGTTGGGATCTCGCTCGCGCACGATAGGGGGGGTGAGTGTCGTCGAGTCTGTACGTGGGCTTCCGGAAATTGGACAAGGCCAGGACTGAGGGCTCATCCATTGGAAGACCACCGGGGAGAGGACAATGTTTCCTGGATAGAAGGAAGACTGGGAGGGCGACGCAAAGATAGCTGAAAAAGAGGAGTGAGGAGGTTGGGGGAGAGGGATAGCGTCTCTGCAGTAGGGTGTCCTGAGTGTCTCAAGAGGTTCCCAATTTGATGCCACCTTCGAGACCGTATTGTCTAGAGGGGCTTTCACGTTTGTTGTATGTATATTTTGGCTTATATCTTGTCTTGTTGTCCGAAGGAAGGGCAGGCTTGTTGCCAGGGGAAAGGGGCGGGGGAGCCCATGCCCCCCCCCCCCTGAAATCTTCCATTTCGCTAGGGCCTCCTCTCTCCCGTCCCCTTCACACGCATTTTGTCATGGGCGCCCCCCCCTCCCCCTCCTCCCCCCTTCCCCCGAATCAAAATCCTGGCTGTACCTAAGGAAGGGGAATGTTGATCATGAGAGTTGTCGTCTGTGCGCTGCCTTATGGGCCTATTATTTCGCGTCTGAGTTAACGGGAGCAATTTATCTTGCGTAAGACGTTTGGAGGGTCTATCACTGACAATAGCTGGGTTGTGTTTCTCTTGTTTTGCGATCAAAGCATTCATTAAATAGTTCAAGAGATATGCGCAGTGGAAGCGGGATTTCGCATATATTTAATGGAAAACGGGACGGCTGCTTGAAAGACGAAATCCGGGCGGTTTTCCGACACAATCTGCTATCTTACCCCAGAATGAAGTCAAGAAGAGGTCACTCTATATCGTGCTGGATGTGGGCCGGAAAAGAGTTCCTTTCCTCCTTGACCATATGGATTGGCCGCCAGTTATACAAGTTCTCTGGCTATCATTTCCTCTTCCGTCTTTTTTATCGCTTACTTATTTGACGTTTTACAACATATGTGCCACTAGTGTAGACGCATTTATGTAAACAATGAATTCATATTTTATTCGTTTTACCCAGAGAAAATTGTCTTCTGTCAATTATCCATGCGCGATTAGGATTGGGGCCTCGAGAATCAATTTGCTTCAAGTGCCACCTAAGGATTCTCTTATGCACAAAGAAGATGCAAAATTACGCCATTAGTGTTGTTTATGAACAGTTGGATAGCCGACGAACTATTGTTCGATTTTCAAAATTAGAAGTTTTTTCAGCCATAAGACAATGTAGTGCTGTTTCTGAAGGTTACGAAATTATACCTTTGTACTACAAAATACATTGAAATTAGTGGCAGTTGCGTTGATAAGTACAGAGTATAATATAATAATATATTAATATTAACCAGGGTCCTCTAAATCATGAGATTTAATCTGGTTCAAGTGCCAAACTTTATCCTGACCTGGCACAAGATACTTTCTAGAATTTTCACAAGTTAGGCTTCTATGCACAAACAAGTCTACAAGATCCGAAATGACGACATTAGTGTTGTTGGCGAACAGCTGGATAACCGACGAAGAACTATTGTTCTAAATTCAAAATTCGAAGTTTGTTTTCCGTCATAAATAATGCAGTGGTGTTCCTGAGGGTTACGAAATATACCTTTGTATGACGAAATATATGGAACTTAGTAGCAGTTACGTTGATAAGTATGGAATGTAATCTAATAATATTAATAAACATCCAGGCCATCGAAATCATGTTTGTGAAATAAACCAACGTTCGGGCTTCCTCTAGCTCAACAGAATTGAGGTACCTAAGTGAACCTCACTTGATATGTTCTCGCTTCTTTCTCAGGTAAACGAAATTAAAGGATCAGCCTCAAACCCTTTACTTCAAGAATATGGGATGGTCACTAAGTGAACAGCATAAAAAGCTTTAAATAAACAGGGCTGAAAATAGCTGTCTCTCTCTCTCTCTCTCTTCTCTCTTTCTTTACGTATTTCTTTCTTTTTTCGATTTGTCAATGAACAAGTGAAGAAAGCCAAATTCTGAGAACACACTAATCTGCAATTAATGCAAGTGATCGAGGTTCCGGGTGTCTCGATCCTTCATAAATTTAGAAAGTAAAGCTAATTTTGTTTTTAAGACGGAATAAAGTTTAAAAAGAAATTTAATTCGTTGGTACAGTTTTTAGCGCAATCATTTGTTTTACTAAAAATGTCAGAACATAAGTTGGGTTCACTGTTAATTCAAGTTTTCTAGCACACCTCAAAATAAATACCATTTATATATATACCAAGCAAGCGGTGACGAGTTTTCAATGAAATGTCCTCGGGGCCTTTAAGGCTCCTTCGAAGACAAGGCACTGTTAATTATGCCGCGTAATTCAAAGCTTGGTAAAGATGATGTTACTAAATCCAGAACTTTTAATTGCACGTGTTTCTAAGCATAAGATTTGGCGCACGAGCCGTCCCGAGAAGAGGCGTTCCAGAGGGATTTCTAAAACACGACAGCAATAGCAGTTGACTTTCTGAGAGAGAGACGGGAAACATCTACTGCCGCTCGTTAAGTGGAAGTTGGAATAGCACGTGAGGTTTTAATGCAGTACACGCCAGCTGCACGCTTGTAATTAGAGACGAAGAAAGCGGCGTGCAGCACGCTTTTGGGAAACTCCCACTCTCATACGCCGTCTTGCTCAAAGCTACGAGCATGAAACGGAACGCCTCCCGTTACCGTCAGTCTAATTAAACTAAAAACAAAATAAAATTCTCAGGTAACCTTTTATTTTGATGATAACGAACTCCTCAGAAAGAAGGATAGACTGACGTAAATTGCGTGTTTCGATTTTCACATATGCAGCGCGCCCCCCCCCCCCTCTCTCTCTCTCTCTCTATCTTTGAAAAAAAAATAATGACAGTGGTTTTTTTATTACAAAAATGAACTAGTAGGCATCGCCGAACGCTCATTCTCTGCCCGAATGTAGCGCTAGAGGTCCGAGCCAGATGAGAAAGTTTCGAAAATAACCTCGATCAAAAGTTAAAAGTTATTTTCTGTAAATTTCAATGGGAAAATTAGGTATATTTTCGACCGTTTTCGGTACCTGACGCCATTCATTCATTCGAGAGGTCCGTCAGCAACCATTTTCCAATTAAATGTTTTAAAAATATCACACAACTTTTTGAATAAGCTAGCCATTAGTCTTGAAACATTGGCACCTGGTTCAAACCGCTATAGCGCTACTTTGGGCGGAGAATGAGGGTTCAGCGAAAAATAATTTATTTATGAAAAAAAGTAGAGTATTATTTTATTGAGTTTTTTGACACGTTGTAGGATTTTGACGTCAAAAATAAAATTCCCAACCTGAAAAAAAAAAGAACTTTTTTAGTATGTTGTTTGACTTTTACATGTTTGTCTCCCGGTCTGCCGTCCTTCAACGTGCCTCTCAGAATACGAAACCAATATAAATGACTGGTATCGCATTAGTGGCACGAAATACGATCGCAACCGAACTATTGCGTCAAAGTGAAGCCGCGTACGCCAATAAAAACCGATTTTAAAGGCGCGACCAGCTCTTCTTCATCGGGTGGCAAGCGGGTTAGCTTTTAGTCAAGCAACACTGAGCGACGCGTACTAGGTGGCGCAAGCTACCGCCCGCTACAAAGGGTATATATAGCCAGTAACATCCATCCATTCATCCGCACCCCGTGACGTCACTTCGCAGTAGAGCTGCGGTCGATTCCGCACGTTGTAGCGCGTACCGCAGCACCACGGTGACGTTTACGTCGCGGCGTGGCCGTGCGGCTGATGATCAGTGTTGCCACCCCTCTAACAGATAGTTTCGGTTTGGCCGTAGACTCCCGAAACCAAACTACGAGCCGGGAAACTACGCACAATAACGAAAGAAGAAAAAATTAATTATACCTCGTAATTCAGGGTCACTGACCGAGCTGAAAACAGTCGTTATTCCAAACTCGAACATGATGATCGGAGTGGCCCACGCGGGGCGAGGCGAGACCAGATCGTCTCATTCTCGCAGCGCAGCCGAAGAGATATCGGCATTATCTTATATGAAAGCCAGAGTCACCAGACAAGACGTGCGAATGCTTGTTCTTAAGCTCTTCGTGACTATTCATTATATTAACTGAAAGTTTGAGAAACTCGGGACGTGGCTCAATATGTCCACACTGGTTGCTTAAATCGGCGCAGTCTCATTGACTGCGGAGTGATTATAGGATGACTGGGACACGCCACGAAGCGAGTTTCTTTAAGATGTCGGCGACATACGTTCAATTCAGCTCTGACCACAGAGATGATTTAATTAAGCGCAATGTGATATCGGGCTGCGCTGTGAGAAATACCCATGCGGCTGCTTTTCCACGTGGAGCACCTAGCTCCGGTTACCGTAGGTGCGCGTGACAAAACACGAAGAATGGGTTTTCTCGGAAGACGCAAAGTGCGGAGGAAATAAGCATAACGTATTTTTATTTCTTTTTCGGTGCTTATTGTTCCCGCAGCTTGGGTTTTGTGTTTAAAGCTTTTCATAAGGGTGCGCGAATGAAGACTCGAATCGAATAGCGCTGTGTCATCCCTAGCTGAACACTGCTAAGAAAACCGGGTGGCTGACGTCGCTTTCCCCCTTGCACTGTGATGGTTATGAGTAGGATTCCGTGTTTTTTGGGAGTTTATTTCTCGTGAAACTCGAAGCCTGCTTTTCGCAGTTAATTTTTTGCTGAAAATTCGGGGTTTATCGGAGTTCATTTTTGTTGGGTTCCCAATTCTCTGGAATTCGAAACTTATTTTACTGTCCTTCCAATTTAAAAACACAAAACAAACAAAAAATGACGTCCGGAAAAACTCGTTGTCCTGAAGGAACTTTGATGAGCTAAAGGGCGAACCATTTTTGTCAGTAGTTCCAGATTTCAAAGGAAACTGAAGTGGCGTCTGCTCAGGACCACTCACCCTGTGAATATATATATATATATATATATATATATTTGAATTGACGTGAAAGTTACCGATGTGTGCTTTGCGGACTTTTTTCGGAAAAAGCACGGAATCCTAGTTATGAGTGAATCACACATGACTAGGATTGCTAAACGGTATTCAGTTCAGCTGCTGGCCGCTATTAGGTTTCCATAACTATTTGCGAATCTTATAGGGCAGTTTCACAAAACGCCTTTTCACTTTCCGCTAATTCGCGTTCCACGTTGATGAACAGCGTCCGCCCCTTTCCCCTTTAACTTCCATACAGACGCTTAGTTACTGGCGTTGTTTTTGATGTTGGTGAAACGCACAAGCATGGCGGGTGGCACCATCGACGACATAATCCAGTAAGGACAGTGGACATATACTGGAAGCATAAATTCATTTCGCTAGTCGCCCGTGTGGCATCTACCGGTGAATATGTTGGCCACCAACGGGTCGACCTGTTCATCGCCGGCTCGTCTTAAGCCATAATAAAGTCTGGCATGTATATAAATCGTGTACTAGATGACGCTCTTTTATGTCCCCAAATATACTATGACTGGCCCAGTCGACCACAACGCAAAAAACCTCGAGCGAGCTGAAAAAAAAAAAAACCGTTTCAGAGCATAAAAAAACATACGTCAAAAGTTCGTCACCGTGGCGTTTGGCGAGATTCGGGAACCGGAAGTACGTCACGTGAAACCGCCTTATAATATAGGCTTTTGTGTCTTCATCAGTTCCTGGATGTGCCCCATCCATCGTGGTGATTGCCACTCTACAAGTGGCCTCCAGGAATGTAGACGCTCGAAAATTGTTTTAGGGCGAGCTTGAGTTTCGTGGACACAGAAACAGACTCTTCCTACACTTCTACAAATTTCCGCTTGACCGCATTTTGAAAAATTACCCGACTTCCAATTTCCCACTTTAAGACCCGACGGTCAATCGCCGCTATCAACCACCGGCACCCGGCGATTGATTCGGCTCAGAAAACAGACATGATACAAACCTAATTTGCGCCGGGGATTATGAGTTATCTCAAGGTCATGTTCGATTACCCCAGCGCAGAAAGCACTTCTCGCCCACGAGTCTTTCGGCTCCGTTATTTAAGAGTTTTAGTATAGGGGGTCTACTGCTTTGGGTCCCCCGGTAGCTAGGGTGTCGCACTGCGCAAGCGCAGTTGGGGCCCCCTATTCAAAACTCTTAATGAGGAGAACAAGTCCTCTGCTCCTTGCGCAGCAGTTGCAGTGACGTCATAACGACACCGAGCTCTGATTGGCTGTGATTGAAAGGATGGTAGGAAGGCCTCTGTGCTTGATGCCTTGAGGCCTACCCACTATTCTTTTCAATTAGCCAATAAGAGCTCGGCGTTCTGACATCATTGCAACGCCTGTGCAAGTAGCAGACGAACTTGCTCTCCGTATAGTCTTTAGAGTTACTGACAGCTCAAGAAACTCAGGGCCTGGTGAGTCTCAAGAATCTTATCGCTCACCGGCCAATGAGAATGTGTCATAAGCCGCAGAGAACACATGAGAACCAATCACAACGCAAGAAGCGTCAATGTAACAAGTCACGCCCGATATTTCTTAAGTTGTCGCTGACTGTGTGATCGAGGTCGCGTAATATCACGTATCCTCTTCACTTGCTCAGCTCATTATAATTAGATAACCGATTGGTAATTTCTGTACGTCGAGGGGCCAGTATTTTTGTGAGTCTGTACAGTCGAATTATTATCATTATTATTATTATTATTATTATTATTATTATTATTATTATTATTTAACAGAAATCTTAGAATATAGTATGCCTTTAATGTTTTCGTTTTCCCCGCGTTCTATTGTATTTGCCAGTCTGATTAACGGGTTTCGTCTTCGGGTTTCATGACTCATTCGAGAGAAGTTTGCGATATAAAGGTTTAAAAATACTCGCCACAAACTGTATGTTGAGCTCCGATTGCACACTTTTAAACCACGAACACGTAAAAATCTTATTGCTGAAACTGAAGATCGCTTATAGACCTCCCTTACTTTGTCAAAAACCCAGGGCGGGTTTCTAGAATGACTAACATTCGCTAATTCCTTTCAAGTGCCTCAATCCGCCGAAATCGGGCAAACCGCAATCCTATTCACTTTTCTTTCTTTCTTTTTTTTTTAATTTCTTTAGCAAGCGCAAAAACAAGACCATGCCGCGGCGGAATCCTGATCAATGACGCCAGGGCGCCATTTTGTATTTACGTTGTCTCCCTCCCTCTCTATCCTCAATCATCGAGCTCCCCCCCCTCCTTTTGCGTGCGGTTGTGTACGGTTTAAAGCAGAGCAAGCGACAACCCCCCCCCCCCCCCCATCCCCCGAAGTGAAAAATGTCACTTTAAAAACCGACCCGGACTTGGAACCTCCATCCATACCACTTTATTCGTCGCTTCGCAAGTGGTGCATGCGGTTCGGGATCCGAAAAAAATGAACACATCATCATACACACGGGTCGTCTAAAAATATGGAAATAAAAACAAAAAAATAGATAATACAGAAGTTTAAGGGTGACGGTCCAGATTAAAACTATACCCTCACCTCTCTTTTTCTCTCTCTCCCTCTTTTTCTGTCTGAGGTTGCGTTTGAAGCTGCTTTTGAAAGAGGGAAAACAAAATAAAATATCCGTATTTATGGCGCGGTGCCTGTCGCCTTATCTGGCCTCCGAATAGGAACAGATTGAAATCATTGAGCGCCGAGGACGTTCAAGATGAGTCGTGTCCGGAGGGTCGGATCGTCGCCGTTGCAAGAATGCGACGTCTGGCGAGGGGTCGCTGTTCCGAGCATTTAGCCAGCGCGAGATTTTTCAGCGTTTTCTTTTCTCGTCTAAATTTTTATGGAGAGTGAAGCCTCGGCGAAAAACACACAGCCAACACTCTGCTCACAGATGTCAGCGAAGCGTCTGGTTAGAGACCCACTTGGGGCGCTGTGCGTGTTTTTAAATAGGCAGTGTCGCGACGTGTTTTCAAAACACGCCTCTTTTTCTGTCGGTATACGTGAGCCCCAAGAGCCTCAATTGTCTACTATATAACAAGGAACGTTCTTTTTATATTGTATGCCAATGTTCATCCTGGATTAATCCAGCTGCCTCAAAAAAGTAAATATATAGATAATATTGAGATGCGCATTTGTAGGTAATCATATTGAAATAACCATTTAAACTTTTTCTTTCTTTTTTTTTTTTATGAGCGGAAATGTTCATTTTGTGTTCTTTCAAGTGACATGACTGAAGAGAGGTATCGCCAAAGTGTCTTGGTTGGCTCTTAAGTCCGCGGCTCGTAGTGTCAAATTATACTATAATTCTCTTGGAGGGAATAGGCACGTGATTAGCCAATTCGTTGCTTTGCTCACGATATCCGTGGCAACTGCACACGCACAAGAATAAGTTCTTGAAAAAGACTGAGCACTCTTCATTCGTCAGCCAGTGCAAACACATTGGCTTAATCTCAGGAACGTGACGTTTTGTGTCGACCATTTTGATAATTGCCTTCTGCGCGCTCTCCGCTTCGTTTCCTGGGCTTTGAAACGCATTCTGATCATGCACAATACCTTTCTTGTGCGGAATGTCAGACGACGCGCGTGTCCCCATAGCCCTGTAGCTTGGCAATGTTCGACATAGTTGTAAGTGCTGGGAAGGTGAATATGCGACATACTGGAAGTTCTATACGAAAATAAAAGTCAGCAGCCGGAGTCTCTTTTATGACCTGCGATTTCACCATATCAAATCGCGATGGTAATCGAAGCTCGTAGTAAGTACTTGAAAACAAACCTCCTGAAGGCCTCAGAATGGAAACCGCGTTTTGGTTGAGAGATTGTTTCAAAAACAAAGTGTCCTTACCCCAAAGAAGTCACTGCGTTGAAACCATGAGCAGGGTTGGGCAGAAATACTCAAAAATGTATTTGGAAATACAAATACTGGGATACATTAAAATAATAGCTAAAATACTGATACTAAAATACATCCATAAAAATGTATCGCGATACGTATCGGAAATACATTTGAAATAGAGGCAAAAAGTATTTGGAAATACAAATACAGGAATACATTTTAGGGAGGGTAGAAATTATAATACAAATACAGAAATACTGATACTCCAATACTTTTTTTCAAATTTGTTTGAGACGCCAACTGAGATGATGCTTGGAGTTTGAAGTGGAAGTTTTTGATCCCGAAATTACTCTCCCGTAGGCTTGGCACTTTGCCTTGAAGATAGTGGTTTCGGACGGCGAGCAGTCTTCAATGGGCTCAAATGAAAAACGTACCATCAAGGACTGACCGCGGTCCTTTCCTGACATCATGTCTGTATGACGACGGATGCGAAAAGACTTCGACCTCTAAATAAATTCCATGTCACCCTAAATCCCATCAAAACGTGACAACGCCCCTGTCCAATAAGGCTGCCCCTGTCAACAATGATCACATGACGTCACGGTGGAATGAACTGGTATTCTTTATCTTTAGCTAGTGTGGCCTTGAACATGAAACTTTACCACGGTGCTGTATGAAAGGACAATACGTTCTTTCGTTGTAGGTTACCTCGTTGCAGATTGTGCAGGCAGCGTCATTTAGAATTTTCGAGAATAGTGGATCACCTGAATCATCCTGGAACACATGTCTTATCGCCCGTTATGGTTGAAAAAAATTGCACCATCTTCCCGAAGGGAACCATGAGGGTGATGCGGAGCATCGTGTTGGTTCCGAGGAAAGAGTCAGTTGCGTGCTGACGTCGAGAGATGGCGCCACAGAAACTTAGAACGCTCGCCGCTCGCCGTTTATTTTTTTCACACTTGAAGGAGAGGAGACTTGAGGAGGAGAGTTGCGCGGGCGCGCGCGGTGTGAGGAGAGCGAACGCACGCGCAGTGCACACAGCTGGTAAGAGAGAGAGCGGAGAGAGTAACGCGCAGCTGTTGGAGAGAGGAAGGAGGAGAGTTGCGCGTGCGTATTGTGAGTGCGGACTACGACGCCGACGCCAACGCCGCGGGACATAGACCCGCGCAAGAGATGCTCCGCATCTAAAAACAATACAGTGGCATCCCTGTTGTGAAAGTCTTTTCTGCCGACCCTTCGCCACCGACGCATGGATTGCAGTCCTCAAGACTCGCCTAGCATCATCCAAACAGAGACCTCGTGTATTGCGACCTTATTTTGCCGGCACAGGTTCGAGCTCTCCGAGAAACAGCGCGCTGGAGACGAGTCGCAGGTGTACGAAGTCTGGGTCGGCACCGCGAGGCCACGTCTGGTCTCCTTCCTGGGTCTCGAGTCACCAGAGCAGCTGGACACGTTCATGTCGGCTGATGACGTACCCTTGAGCCGTGCAATATTACGGGCGCAGCCGCAGACGCATTCGAATATGTGTTGAACTTCACTACGTGAGTCATCCTACTATTTCAAGTCCACCACCGCCAGGCTCGTGCTGCAACGGACTGTGACTCAGCTTTGCCGATTGGGTGTACTGTGTACGTTAAGGCAAGAGAGACGGTTAGCAGCGGGCATTGGATGCCACGAAACAATGACTCGAGAAATCTGTACCTAAGGGCCTGCGCCAGAAGGTGCTCTGACTCCACTCCTGGCACGCCACCTGGTTCGAGTCCCCGACTACGCAACACTTCTCAGAAGAGAAGAGAACGCATAGAAAAATAGTTTGGAGAATAGAAAGGAAGGTCAGCATAGTAACAATGGCCCAGTATCACATTAACACTGGTGCCCTCAGAAGTAAAAAAAAAAAACAAAAAAACGTTCGGACTTGTTTATTTTTTTTCGGGGGGGGGGGGAGTATTTCTCAAGAAATGTAACGAAATACATTTCATTCTGATTGTATCGCGATACAAAGAAACATTCCAAATGTATTTCGATACAGGAATACAGATACTGGTGAAAAAAATGTATCGCGATACAGAAATACAGAATACGAAATGTATTTCTGAAATACTATCGCGATACATTTGTATCGCGATACTGCCCAACCCTG
>JAZHYW010018099.1:0-29370 GCA_037355805.1 Ixodes ricinus
CATTACCTACCCCCTTGTTGGGCTCCGTGGTGGGCGGTGCACCCGGGCACTGAACTTCTCTTCCCATCTATATGGGTTCCAAAACTAAACCTAACGATCGGGCCCTGAAAAGGACCCGCACCGAAGCTCTGTCAACATTTCTTTCCAAGGACAACGTAAATGACCATTTTACAAGATTTTTTGTTCTTCACTGCGACGACGTATCCAAACCACTTTCAAAGCTGTCTCCGTTCCTTGTTGCCAAAGTGCTTCAAGGCACGCTAGGAGCGAAGTATGCAGCCAAAAAGCTCTTCTCGGGCGACCTTCTTGTGGAGGTTTACGAGAAATACCAAGCTACCGCTCTGGAAAATCTCCAAATGATCCAAGACTTCAAAGTGACAGTGTCAGCTCATCGAACACTGAACACCATCCGCGGCGTGATCTCGGAAGACGATTTGATAGACAGTACCGAGGAAGAAATCGTAGAAGGTCTGCAATCCCAAGGAGTTGTAGCTGCAAAGCGCATCACAATCCGACGAGATGGTGAGGAACGACCCACCAAACATGTCATTTTGACCTTCGAGAGGCACACTTTGCCTCCCTCTATTAAGGCAGGCTACATTAACTGCAAGGTGCGACCTTACGTCCCAAATCCGCTCCGCTGCTTTCGGTGCCAGCGTTACGGTCACGGTTCGCGCACTTGCCGCGGTCGTGAGACATGCGCCAGGTGTGGTGTCAGGGACCATACCGCTGATGGCTGCAAAGCTGATAACAAATGTGCCAATTGCAGTGGCAACCATCCCGCCTACTCCAGATCTTGTGAACAGTTCAAAAAAGAAAAAGAAATTCTTGCACTTAAGGTTAAAGAGAATATAACCTACCAAGATGCAAAGCGTCGCCTTTCCGCTTTCCAGAGGGGCTCTTTTGCCGAGGCGGTGTCCAGCAGGGGACCTGCACCGTCCAAGGTTTCAGTGGCAACCCAGGTGTCCCTTGGGAACCCTGGGAAGCCACTTCAGTCCTCTACGCCCAGGTTGAAGCTCTCTCTCCCTGGGCATTCCCTCTCGGCTGCGAAGGCAGCCGAGGCACCCAGTTGCTCCAAAGACTCGGGTGCCGCCGAGGCAATGGAGGTGACTCCATTGCCCACACCTCGCAGGTCGTCCTCGGAAGAGAGCGAGCGAGGCCCTCGCTCCTCCTCTCAGAAGAGGACTTCCTCACCCAAGAAGCATTCAGCTTCGGGGGGAAGCACACCAGCTGACTCCCGGAGTCAGAATGGGCAGGCAATGCCTGTCCGTGGTTCGAGGACTTCCTCTGGTGAGGAGCGGCAGTCTCGCCAAAACTCGCTGGAGAGGTCCTCCTCATCCAAAGGGCAGCACCGCGCTGCCACTTCAGGATCTCAGGGGCAGGAACAGAGGCACTCGGGCAATATCACGCCCAGTACCTCCGCTGCCTCTTCAGTGGGAGGTGGTCGTGGACGGGGTTTTCCATCCCGTGTTGCGGACCCACCCAAACCTCCAGGAAAAGTCTCGTCTGAGGAGGTAGAGGCGATGGACGAGGCTACTGATCAGCTGACTCCGGTGTCTGATCATGAAGACATGGAGTGGCAAACTCAAAACCGTAAATCTAAAGGGAAGAAACCTGTGACTGCTCCTAAATAAATTAGATCAATTTACCTCTTTAATCGTGAGCATTAATTTTCTTTTCCTCTCTCCCTTTTTTATTAATTTATTCCTGTACCTTTTTACCTAAATGAGAAACGTGCATTTTATGCAATGGAACTGTCGAGGTCTTTTACCCAACATTGATGATGTTAATTATTTTATGGATGAGCTTCGGCCTATTGCCCTCTCTTTACAAGAAACTCATCTTCAAACACATCATACACAGATTTTGCGACGTTATCAAGTGTTCCGCAAAGATCGTCTGAATTCCAGTTCTGGTGGCGTAGCAGTGGTCGTGCAGAGTGGGGTTGCCTGTTCGGAGGTTCCTCTCTGCACACCGCTCGAAGCTGTAGCGGTACGCCTTCTTTTAGACCGCCTCATAACAATTGTGTCCATTTATCTGCCACCAAACGTTCCATTGCAACTTCATGAACTCCAAGGGCTTGTAGGGCAACTTCCTCAACCCTTCTTAATCTTAGGAGATTTTAATGCCCATCACCCCATGTGGGGCAGTACTCGCCTCGACTCTCGAGGCCGAGTAATTGAGAGGTTTTTATTATCATCTAACCTGTGTATTTTTAACGGGAGAGAACCTACTTTTTTTAGTTCTGCTCACAACTCATTTACATCTATTGACCTTTCTATTACTTCACCTTCATTACTTCCATGCTTTTCATGGAAGGTTTTTAATAATCCTTTTGGGAGCGATCACTTCCCTATTGTTTTAGAGAGTACTGTCTCCCTTCCGACTCTTTTAACGCGAATGCCCCGGTGGAAACTAGACAAGGCAGATTGGTCCATTTTCCAATTGGAGGCACTGATCGATTCTTCTATAATCTCAAACATGAACCCAGATGAAGCAACACTGTATGTCACAGAGGTTATAATAAGCGCTGCCACACGGAGCATCCCTCAAACATCCGGTCGTCTTCCTAAGAGATGCAAGCCATGGTGGAATGATGACTGTAAAACAACACGAAAGTCCCAGAACAAAGCTTGGTGCATCTTTCGTAGATATCCAACTTCTAGAAACTTACTTGAGTTTAAGAAAAAAAGAGCTAAAGCTCGCTGGACAAGACGCCAGGCGAAGGGAAGTTCCTGGAGAAAGTATTTGACGTCCTTGAGTAGCTTTGTACCTGCAAAAGAAGCGTGGGATCGGCTTAGAAAGGTTAGGGGTGACTACCTACCCTTCAGAATTCCCCTCTTCCCTGCTTCACCTTCAACGTCTTTGAAAGATCAAGCGAATGTTCTTGGGGAACATTTCCAAGACGTTTCTAGCTTACGCAATTGCAGTGAAGCCTTTAAAAAGTTCAGTTTGACAGCAGAGAAACAGCCAATCATTCTGTCTGGTGCTCGTGATGCTCCGTATAACAGGCCTTTTACACTCTCTGAGCTCGAAGTGGCTCTCAGTGTAAAGAAACAGTCTGCTCCTGGACCAGACAATATTCATTATGAGATGCTAAGGCACCTGTCACCTGACTCTCTAGGCAGTTTGCTGACCTTTTATAACTCATTGTGGCACTGCTCTGCATTCCCGGAGATTTGGAAAAGAGCTCATGTAATCGCTCTTCTGAAGCCTGGCAAAGATTATTCTCAACCAACTAGCTACCGACCAATTGCGCTCACAAGCTGCTTGGGAAAAACCTACGAAAGAATGATTAACCGACGTCTCGTTCATTTCTTGGAGACTGAGAATGTGCTTGACATTAATCAGTGCGGCTTTCGAGCTGGACGTTCCACCCTGGACCACTTAGTCCGCCTTGAAACCTCTATTCGTGAGGCATTTGTACACCGCCAGGTTTGTCTCTCTGTGTTCTTTGATCTGCAGAAGGCGTACGATACGACGTGGCGCTATGGGATCCTGCGGGATCTGTACGCTTACGGTGTTCGGGGTCGCATGTTGCGATGTATACAAAGCTTCTTAATGGGACGTACTTTCCAAGTCCGTCTGGGCTCCACCTTGTCGGATGTGTTTACTCAAGAAAGTGGTGTCCCTCAGGGAGGAGTGCTTAGTGTCACGCTTTTTGCAGTTAAAATCAATAGCCTGGCTAAGGTGATACCACCGACAGTATCTTATTCTTTGTATGTGGATGATGTGCAAATTTCAGTTTCTTCTTGCAATCTGCATAGTTGCGAACGTCAACTGCAACTGACAATCAACAGGATGAGCAAGTGGGCAGCCGAAAATGGGTTTCGTTTCTCCCCCGACAAAACCGTATGTGTTCTTTTTTCGCTGCGTCGAGGGTTGTCACCGAATCCTACCTTATATCTTAATAACCTTGCCATCACTGTAAAGGAGGCCCATAAGTTTCTAGGCGTGACATTTGACAGAAAGCTTACATTCGTACCCCACTTGAAAGAACTAAAGCAAAAATGCCTTCGATCTTCCAATATTCTTAAGGTGCTGTCGCACACAACTTGGGGGTCTGACAGACAATGCCTGCTGCGAATTTACAACTCTCTAGTGCGGTCCCGGCTGGATTACGGTGCAGTGGTGTATGCGTCAGCACGACCATCTGCTTTGACCATGTTAGACCCAATCCATCACCTGGGGCTGCGTCTAGCCACAGGTGCTTTTCGCACATCGCCCGTGCTGAGTCTGTATGCTGAAACGCATCAGATGTCCCTTGAGCGACGAAGACAATATCTAAGTCTCTGTTATGCCTACAAAGTTTATAGTGATCCGCACCACCCTTCATTCTCCGCTCTGCAGACCTCTGCATCGCTGCGCCTTTTTGAGAATAAGCCCAGTATTGTTCGGCCCCTGAGCCTTCGGGCTGAGAGCATGGCTAGGTCGCTGCACCTTTCCTTTGATAAGCTCCCTTTGTTGAGACAGGCCTATAGGGTTGCTCCTTGGGACTTGGTGCCAATCTCTTGTGATTGGTCACTTTCAAAGTACAGCAAAAAGGTTGTTCCTCCTCTTGTTCTCTTGCGGGAGTTCGCAGAGCTAGAGCAGAAATATTGTGACTATCTCCACTTTTACACTGATGGCTCGAAAACATCTACTTGCGTAGGTTGTGCAGTTTACTCTCTCACTTTCAGTAAAGTTAGCCAACTCAACCCTCTTGCAACCATTTTTACTGCTGAATTGTATGGTATCCTTATGGCTGTTGAATATATTCTAGAAAATAACATTAACAAAGCGGTTCTGTTTGTTGATTCCCAAAGTGTTCTCTTAGCTATTTCATCTTTAGCAGACAGCAAGAACGCTCTTGTGCAACAGGTTCGTGTTCAGATTAACAAAGCTTTCCATCTTGGACAACTTATAAACTTCTGCTGGGTGCCCAGTCATGTGGGCATTCCTGGTAACGAGAATGCAGACCAGCTTGCACTTTCTGCAAAAAACTATACGGAAACATCTTTTGGCCTGCCACACCAAGACCTCAAGCCAGCCTTAAACAAGTCAATTATTAAGTTATGGCAGCTGGAGTGGGACACACAGATTGATAACAAACTTCATGTTATTAAGCCCAACTTAGAAGTATGGGAGAGTTCCTCCCATAAGGACCGCCGTTCGGAAGTCCTTTTGTGCCGCTTGAGAATTGGTCACTCCCGATTGACACACCTGCACTTGCTCTGCGGTGAAGATGTCAAGCTCTGTGAAAAGTGTGGGAAAATGTTAACTATCCTTCACATCCTGTGGAATTGTAGATTTTTGGATCATCAGCGTCGTAGATATTTTCCTGAACTTTTCAAAAACCACCTTCCATTTCATCCTTATTTTCTGCTTGGTGATAGACCTCTGGTACCATTCTCTCGCGTTCTAAGTTTCCTACGTGCAAGTGGCCTTTTGCACCTGATATAGCTAGATAACTAAGTTTAAAACTAACTACTACTAGGCTCTTTAAAATAACTTTCTTGGCGCAATATGGCCATAGTCGCTCTTGTTGCGTTAAACCCCTATCATGATCAGCTCACAAGTTAAGCCCAGCCAGGCGCGCCTTGCTGACTTGGAACACAGGATGCCCCCGACCTCTTTTTTTTTTTTTGAGGTTGACCCTTCCCGCATGAATAGCTGACCTTGTTTTCCGGATAGAGGGCCAGTTCTTCCCCCCCTCCCCCTCGTTCGCTCTTATCATTTTTGAAGTTGTGAGCGGTGGGGTGAACCGTGGTGCGGGGGAAATGTGTTCGGTGCCAGCCGGTCGTGGCTTCGTTGGTGGCGGACTCTCCGTCTCGTCACTCGCACGTCGATCGAGTCTACTGTTTGTTTGACATCTAAAGCTCAAATAAACGCCGTATGGATTACTTCTGCCTCGTTTGGTACGTACACTTTATTCCTTGAGTATGTTTCCTTTATTTTCTTTTGTTAGTTGTAAAGTGATTAGTTACAGGTCGAGCTAGCGCAGGTACCCTGCCCGCTCCGCGGCAGATGCGTTGGCTACGCAATCAGGCTCACGACGTCTCTATCGGCCTTCGTTTTGGTCATGCACGGTGTCGAAAGCTTTCAATAGTTCACGCGACTATCTTTGTGGGTAGAAAAGCTGACGTTTCGGTCGATCAGGGTGGGTTCCGACGTTCTACGGGCAGAGACTAACAAGGCAGCGAGCTTCGGGCTGTGGCACCCGGAATAATAAACAAACTCTTACCCGAACCAAATCACCGTTGCGAAGCCCGTTAAAATTACGAGTCAATTCTTTTCGTGGCGGATTCAAGTGACGGACGTGAACATCACGTTTCTCCGTTGATTTGTCTGCTGTGACGCTAGGACTACAGCGCCTTGGACGCCTCACCAGCGACAGGTGCCATCTTGTTTCGAAAGTCACTGACGTCACGTCAGCGCCGCGTTGTGATTGGTTGCCGCTTTGCGGTTCCATGAAAGCGGTTGGGAGAAATCGGTCCCGAAGCGGTTGGCAAAAACGCGCTCCAACCGCTCGATCCTAGCCGCTTTGCGGTTGAGAGCGCGCGGATCCGCTTCCAGTGTGAACGTGCCATAAAGGAGGAGGCAAAAAAGTTAACATCGGCCAAGGGACAAATATTAGCATGTACCGTTATGGTCAGTCGGCACCCTATACGGTTCATAATGCAGGGTGGTAAGGTGAGAAGGGTGCGTCCGCGGCAGACATATATTGTAGCACCTGATCTCCCGCCTTCTGTCCGTTTTTGTCCCCCTTTTCTTCTTGAAACTTGCCTTCCCTTGGCTATGTTCGCTGATACCGTTAAAGGGTAGGGAAACGGAAATTTCAGGGCTCATTTTCTAGCTTGAATATGTTGCATGTTGCACCCTAACCTCAAAAACACCAGTCTTCCGTTGAAAGGCACAAGAAAACTAATTTTTAAAGCTAAATAAACGATCTTCCAATGTGCACCTGGTGGATGCATGCGGAGCCTATTTGGAAGGTAGTCTAGCAACGTTGTGTAATCTGCTACGTAGTCGTGACGTAGCAGATTCCTCTGGCGCAGCGCCGCTCTTTGGCATTTCAACATTTTCCTTCTTAGCTTTCCTCCTCAACTCACAAATCGCGCATTGAACCAAACAGTCCAAGAAGACGGAAAGGGTGGACTCCTCTTTCTCGGACCCTCGTTTGTGCAGCCGGATGCAGCCATTCTCCCCCTAGAAGATTAGCCAGTCGCTCAAAACTCGGACAAAAGTTGCTTTCCCCACCCCGTTCAGCCCTAAGCTGACAGTGCTGTGGAAGCTACGTGCTTCTTGGGCCAGCCACACGCTCGTCACCCCACGGGCACTTCGAACGGCTCGGTTGTAACGCGCTGACGCTATTGACACCACCACAACGCTGACAACGCCACCAAGGGCAAAGCTCATAATCCCGCCAGTCTTGCTACGTCACGAATGCGGGGAAACTTTTCTTTCTGTTTTTGTTTGCGCCGGATATCCCATGACGCATCGCGCCCTCCGTTCGCTTCTCTTCGAGCGCTCGCTCGAGTGCACCGTTTGGAACGAAAAATATAGCCAATCGTTCAAAATACAAACGTGCGATTATGAATTACGGTTATTACACGTCATGCTTGACCCATTTCCAAACGAAATTTGAAAATTTCAGATTTTTGTTTCAGTACCCCTTTAAGAACCCATTATCGCACCCAATGAACGCTGGCGACCGATGACAACCGCCTGACAAAGTGTGTCTGCCCAAACGTCCCTGCTTCTTGCCTTCTGACTCTTTTGGACATATTTTTCTCATCTGTGCATTTGTTAGTGCCGTCTTACTCAAACAATAACCTCAAATGTACACAGGAAGGCTGCTGTCTGCAGAAAGAAAACCGGCCGCTGTAAAAAGGAAATGTGAGAGCAAAGCAAAAAATCACTCTCATTGTGAAAACGAACCAGTGATGCGTCGGAGTCTTGGCGTGCTTCTATTTTTCTTTTTTATCTCCAAACCTGTCAGCTTATTTCCAACAATAAATGTAAAAATATACATAATTCTAGCAGCATATCATAATACATCACAAAATTATTTCTACCATTGAAACATAAATAGATTTCGCAAATGCATCTTGGTACAGAAATAGTTACTCAAAAGTGTCCCTAAGATTATATCGCAGTACTTTCATGTCGTGATGTTGCTTCGATTGTAATTGCTCATTCGTTTTGCATTGCTGCAGACGCCGGTTACTTGTTTAAACATAAGCACTGTATGCCAGTGTGGAGGCTGATGATCATGGCCTTAATTGCAGCGAATAATAGCAGTTGACGAGAGCAGACATGTTTTGGCCTGCTACATTAAAATATGTTGTGCTTTATACTTTTACCTAACGCAGGACGAGAACATCCCACCGACACCATGCTGTCCTCTACACCAAGCAAGAGCTGGACGATGCACACTTTCTTCACCTTGTTGTGGATCGTGAGCGCTTGTTCTCCGTTTCTAATGCAGAAGAGGGGCGTGTGCATGTTGTTGGCAGCATATTGGCTATTCAGCATCCAGTACGAATGCAAGGCATCCAACACGCTGGTTGCTCTGGAGAGGCTTTTCCTTGGCTTGAGCGACACAACTCCAAGGACAGTCGTAATCAAAGTTTTGAACAAAGTTTGCAGACAGGTATGTGGTTGAAGAGATGTTTAGTGAGCCGTTTTAAAAGTTTATAATACAATGCACTTTGCTCGCCAGTATTATCAGGTTCATTTTTATTTTGCTTCCAGAACGAATGATAGAAGCTTTTATGGAGGCATGCAGTGGCGTAACTAGATATGACGGCGCCCATGGCAAATGAAATTTCGCGCCCCTCATAGCCCATGGCAAATGAAATTTCGCGCCCTCGCGTAGCCCTGCTGCCGTTTTTTTCCATAGCGCACATGTTGGGTGGACTCGGCTTGGCGCCCCCTCCCAAGTGGCGCCCGGGGCACTTGTACCCCCTGCCCCCCCCCCCCCCCTAGTTACGCCACTGGAGGCATGTTTTATTTTTCTTTCTTGAAATGTTGGGCACATTTTTGTGATAACATATGCTGACCTCCTCAAGGCGAGGTGCTTAGAATTTAGCTGTACGAGTCCCTCATTCATAGTCGTCTTCCAGAACTTTATAATTTTCCCTGTACGTGAGCAAGAGGATCGTATCGTCGCGGCGCTGGGCGTCTTTCCGTGTTTACCGGCTAAAACAATCACGCATAGTTAATGCGCCGTGAGACTGAGTTTTTTTTGTTTGTTTTAGACACAAAAACTAGATGCGTGGTGACGTTACGCTTCAGGCGCAGCTTGCTACGCCGGATAGTATAGCGTTTGCTGTGCTGGGACAATGTGAAATGGAATAGGGCGGTAAATCTTATTCATGTTGGAGTTCACTGGAGGCGGACTTCGCAATCTGTTCCAAGGTATCATGGCCGGAGCAACATCCCGTCACCCAAACACCTAATTTTAAGGTAATGATAGCTGAATTAACGCATGCACGCGAGGGAACTGTTTTGAATAATGAAGCTGTATTTAGCTCGAAAATACAACTACCCCGACTGGTTGGGTTTTCAAAATAGAAGATACATTTTCGAGGGGCTATCCATTCCAACATTCAGTGCCAATGTCCACTTGCGTGATCTATCTGTAGTACCCTGCAAAATAAAATAAAAAAATAAAATATAATATTTAAAAAAGTTTACCGCCATGGACGTTGATACGAAAATGACTTCTTTATTATCACTTAAACGGTATTCGTGCAAAAAAAAAAAGTAAAAAGGATGAAGTTTTTTTAACGATTGAAATTTGACCAACTTTTTAAAAGTAAAGACAGGAACGAGACGTGTTTTTTTCTTTCTGTCTAATTTTGCTCTCAGGTAACTCCTGTAAAAAAGTAAGTGTTGATCTAAAATTCCGGGGCTATAGGCGAGATCTTTAGTCAGGTGAGTAAACGGCATCAGTAGAAAGAAACTTTCCTGGGAGCACTTTTTGTAACAGACCGGCACGAAAGGCCCTAAATGTTGTACACGGGCTTATTATTGTAGTCTTGCTGAGCAATGCTATGAAACCTCCGTAACACACAATAAAACCTAAAAAACATCCCCAGTAGCGCAGTGGTTAGCGCTGTACACCACAGAGCTGATCTGGCTGTTAAACTAGCTACGGCAATTTAATTTCTATCGACATTTGTGTATTTTATTTTTAATTAATTTGACTCTAGTCTAGCTAGCAGCGGCGAGGGAAACATATTCAACAGCAATACTCGTACGCAACACTAAACCAATCTAAATCAGTGACAAAGCGCAAGACAAAACGGCAACTATAAAGGGAGCCTAGCAGAATATTTCCTAGGCTGCTTTGGCATATGTTGATATGAGTTGTCTCTGGTAGCCCTGTATAAGTGGTGCGTCTTTATCTCCAATTATTATATGATTATTATTCCTTCTAGTATCACATTAATAGCGCCCCTCCGCGAAAGTCGGTTGCTCGCACGCAATGCTGCACTGCAGCTGCAGCAGATAATGATACTATAGCAACAACTCCATAATTATTGGCGTACCTTTCAATATTTTAAGAAGTTTTTACCCCAAATATGACTGGAAGGGGTAGAGGGAGTACATTCTTTGAACTCTTCGATATATCGAAAAATTATCAAGCTTGCGGGAACCGCAGGTGTAGCAAACGTCCAGATTGAAACTTGCAGCTTCCTTTGTCAGCAAATTGGGGGGGGGGGGGGGGTTGGAGATGTATACATATCAGTGTCACATTTGCAATCGCAGAAAATTAATCTACAGCTTGCACCATGATCTTTTTACTCTACTTTCATATTTCTCTTCTTTGCGCTGTCTAGTTCATTTAGTCAAATACAAAACCATCTAAGAAGTTTCTAGAGCGCAGCTCTTAGGTGCCCGTTTCCGTGTTTCGGAGCGTTGGCGTCGGCGTGACCGCGCTGAATTGAGCGGAACAATTGACGTGACCTCATCACCAATTCTATTCTTTGCTAAATTTAGCGTGGAATCGAATTGCTGTTGAGGTCACGTAAAGTAAATTTTCGCGAGCGCGAAAATTTACGTCAGGAGTGTAGGAAGGGGAGGAGAGGGCGAGAGTTGGAGAAGGAGGGGAGGAGAGGGGGTGCGCAGGAGAAGGAGGGGCATGCGTTCCCTCCGTATTCTCTCCTCCTCTCCTCAAGAGCTGCGCTCCAATTTCGCGGTAAAGAGATTTGTAAACGTCGTTATTTTTTTTAATATTTTATAGACCATGTATTTAATTAGGCGGTGAAGACGCGGTCGAAAACATACGCCCAAATATATATTTCAGACCAATATTTTCCTTTATTTTAGTAAGAATTCAGTAAGACAAACTCCAGCTGAAATTGTCCTCGCAAATGGGAGGAAATAGAGCAGTGGTGGCAGAAAATACATTTTCGGAAGTCAAAATATATGTAGATACATCTGGAAGCGATTTTCCGTCTCAATTTTATTTTTTATTGAGTCATGTCGTGGGTTAGCTTTACTAACCTAAGGTATGACAGAGACACAGGCATGGTCCTACTCCAGGAGGCTTTGGCATAGAGGCGGCGAAGTCCTGGCCTGGCAAAGGGGCATTTGGAGATGCCTTCACTCACTTTGCGCTCGCGCCTTCAGTACACCACAGCCACAAGAAAGGTCTTGCTGGGTGAAAGGTTGACTGGAGATGTAAAGTGGTTGCGACGTGCTAGGCGCGTTTTGACAGAAGCTTCTCGACTCATATGAGTACCAGAATCTGTGTCATGTCAGTCGGGCAAAGTTCCTTATACCATCCTTTTTGGTATGAGGAATGAAATGAAAGAATGTTTTTGTTGCAATAGTTGGGGTAATTTTTTTTTAAGTCTTACTTGTGACATTTAGGAAGGCACAAGCATTTGAGACCAGCTGCCTTCACTATCATGCACCCCCTTCCCGGTAGTTGCTGTTGGTGAGCAACCTGATAGCCTTGGGATTTTCTACCTTTCTAATATAAATTTAGGGTTCTTGTAATGTGCAAAAGTGACAAGTATGCTGCTGCCATGTTTGGCAGTTTTGTAACTCTTTATTTTCTCAGACCGAAAATTTGTCTTCAGCTTGGTTCACATGCACAGTACATTCATGAGATGTTGTATCCAGAAATTTTTATTGCGGTTTGTGTGTGTGTCTGTGGGGGGGGGGGGGTTACATTGCTGGTTGAGTTGGTAGACAGGAGGTTGTGAGAAAGAGAACGGTAGATGAAACACAGCTGTATGATGTATTATGAAAAATTTTAATACAGGACTGATGGAAACATTAGAACTCGAAAAGATAGGACATCCTGTCTTCCTTTCCTTTCATTTTGTTTTTATATTAAATCAGGACCTCTTTCTTGTTATTAGTATAATATATTTCTACATAAAATTAAATGATGCGGAAGGTGCTGGTACACCTAAACGGTTTTGGCCGAGCCTAGCCCCTGCACCTAGAACCGTCCCAAAACCGTTTAGGACGAGTGTAGCTTGTCCGCGCACCCTGCCTCACCCCTTGGAGGTTTCGGAAATCCCAGGCTTGTTCTCAGCTTTGTTTGGGGTGCTGCTCTGAGATGGAGGCACGCACTTCTTATTGCACGCGTTTTTAAAGGGACACTGACGTCCCCCTTTTAAAATTTGTTTCCCAGGCGATTCAATACGGCTGCAAAAGACTTCCCAAACAATATTTTGTTACAGTGTCATATATTTTTAATAAAATAAAAAGAAACGCAAATACTCGAAAACAAGTCTGGACTGGGGAGGAAAAAACTATAGAGGAGGAGAAAAATACCGAAAGTCAGATGGCTGGGCACATTTTTTTTTTCCAATAATCATATTTGTAGTTTTTTCGATGCCAGAAAATTTGGGTCTCATATTTTTCCTCCATTTCTAGTATTGAGTGTGTGCCTTCGATTACCCACCACTTTTATTATCTTCGCTGGTTTTGTCTAAACCATAGGAAACGGCACATCACTACGGAAAACAGAGTGAGCGCGACTCAAACCGGCCAGTTCTTGATCGGCGGTTTTCAGGCAGAAAAGAAAACGAATTTCGAATCGCAAATTTTGTCCTGGGTAGTTGGGCTCTCATATGTCATGTTCAAATAAATTCCTTGGCGAGCATAAATACTCTGTCAGTGTCCCTTTAAGGATGGCGACCGATTGTGGAGACGTGTGCAGCCCGGGCCGCACGTGCAATTACAAAAAGTTTCAAATCACAAACTGAAGAAATAAAAAAAGTTAAGGAGTTAAGGTGAACAATTTGCGACATTATTATTCAATTTTCTTGATACTTTGACGATATGTAATTGGAAAGAATACACACTTTCATGACGTGCAGGCAACATCAACAGAAATTTTAAGTGAGTGCAGACTCCACGCTCCAATTCTGGCCGATTCACACGACGGACACATCCGCGGATGGATTGATCACGTGACAAGATGTCCACGAAACGTCAGTCCCCCAAGCGCATCCACACGAAGGAGACGAGCAGATGACAGCGAGCACACACTGAAATTATGCGCTCTCCTGCAATTCAGCAAAACGACAGCATCGCACTGTGGCACCGTTTTCCAAGAGCAGAAGGGATGTTTGCTACTTCGATCATGGTGCTATCATGAAAAATAATCGTTGTGTGCCCCTGCTGCATACAGCGCGAGACAAAGCATTGTGACAGGCTTAGCGCGAAGCGCCACTAGTTTTACTAACCACATGACACAAATAACACAAGTATGGTCCTGCTCCAGGAGGCTTTAGTTTCGAAATGATGTTGACCTGGGGTCGCGGAAGTGCCTTTCCGCACTGTTTGCTTGTGCAGCACACTTCAGTACACTACATCCGTAAGAAAGGTCTTGCTGGTTCAAAAACTGGGTGAACGTGCTGGAAAGATTGCAGAGCGCTAGGCGAGTTTTGACAGAAGCTTCTTGACACTGACCCGGAGGAGTGCCAGAACCTGCGGCATGTCAGCCGGCCAAAGCCCTTGCAGCTTCTTTGACGCGTGGAACCAACAATGGCGCGACAGTATGAAACACCGAACGGACAAAACACAACGATGCGCTCTCTTTGTTTCTCTCATTCGAAAACAAAAATATTGCTCTGCTGTTGCTACATTACCGCAAACGCTTTTCCAGGTATCCGCCAAAAATCTGCACTTGAAAATGCACTCTTCCCTTTCAGTCTGGGTCTCCGCGGGCGAGGCGCAAATCGTAGGAATAGCCGACTTGATGGTAACGTGACAAACGGTACACAGATGAAAATTGCGATTTATCCACCGTGTGAGTGAACCTGCCATTATTTGAAGATTATTCTAATACGAATAATTGATCCCAATTAAGATTGAGCAATTCTTTTCTTAAATGGTGCAATTAAAGAACGTTTTTATAAATAATGCTTGCTCCTTCGACAACGAAACGGCTCCAGGCTTGGTGGAACAGAAATTTTTCGTAGATTAGACATTGCGGATTTCAGGCTTAAGCTTAACCCATGCTCAAAGTAAATACATGATCTTATGCTGGCAATGCCAACCTCCTGTGCATTATCTATGAAAATTCTTTAATGGATGTGGTCAAGGGAGAGGAGTTTGTGGTCAAGTTCACGATAGGGCGAAAGGAAAAGTGTCTTTACGAACAATGAATGCTCCAGGTTATCCAATCAGTCAAAATGTCTGCAGCATGAACCGAGGTCTAACACAAAGACACAGGGTATGCACTTTCAAATCTTTAGCATTTGCCAAGAGATAAAATAAATTATTAAATGCACAGAAAAATAGGGCAGGAGAATGCCAAGAAAATTTTGGGGCTTGCATTCTTACACCTGAATTGTTTGTGCACGAAGCATCAGTGAAACGGAACTTCAGCCCTGGATGCATATGTCATTGGTAGACAATGCAAGGCACTGCTAGTCAAAACGAGACTCCATATGTGCAATCAGATTAGTACTTTTTTGGATGTATTTATTGTTTTATAACGAGACAGCTTCCTTTTATTTTTTTAACCAATTGGTAATGCCAGGAAATCAACCAGAGGAACCTAGAAATGGAGAACAGAAATTCTTTCAGAGTAAACGTAATTTACAGTAAATTGAACTAATTTTTCTAAAATCTCAAGTCAATAGCGAAAATTGCTGCGGATAATGTAACCTTTTTTTTGCCAAAGGTCCTATAGTTTTCTTGGTTTGCTTTTCATAACGAACGATTCAAGTATGCTGGTGCAAGGGCATATGTAGATATCTAGAACCATTCAACAAAGATGAAGCATATTATTTGTTGTATGGCTTGTTAACCTCAGTGTATATCTATACTTCTTGCAGGTACTGGTCATGCTGAGTTCGCGCTCCTTTACCCTTACTCCGAGTGCGGTAACTAATACCCCAAATCCACGGCCAGTATAAAAGTGCCTTTAACATATGTCCCTTCGCAATCGGCGAATCAGCCAGCTTTCTTGAGTCGCGAGCATAAACCACGCTCGAAGTGAACGCGAACTGATTCGCTGTCGACCATAAAGGTCCCTTAGCTAAAGGGGCCTTCATGATCACGTGAATGGGGTCTAAATGGAGTGTAGCATACAGGAGTGCGACAGACCGAAGCATGTGACGAGCTGCATGAGCCCCTCCCTAGTAGTGGTACTGTTTAGTGCTGGGTAAATATTTAGTATGTGAATCAGTGATGCCATGCATGATATGGCAGATTGAGCTCATGCTCTCCCAACATGTATTGTCTATCCCTCTTTCCACTGGGCAATGTTTCTCCTTTTTGGAAGAGTGGTTTGTGAACAAGTAGACATCCGAAATATATCAATATTTCCGTCTTGCCATGGGTAACAACTATATACTGAGGAATCTCATCGGTATATATGTTAGGGGACCGTGTACAAACAATCTTTGATCCAGAAAAAATGTAACCCATAGCACTCTTGGAGGCCTAAGGTGTGGCAGGATAAAACATCCAGAGTGCAGTTTGTTTTAGGTGATGTTCACAGCTTCAGAAGTCTATCATTCATTTAAGGAGCACCATTCATTTAAGGAGACCACAAAGGTGATTTACAGTCTTCTTCAACGATTCGTCGAAAAAGTAGAAAAAAGTATACAGCTAAAAACCCTACAGTGCACTGTGGCAACCACGCTGAGTGCCTACAGAATGGTACCAAAAACAACTGCTCAACCTGCATGTCACTTCCTTTTAGGACGTGCATGAAATGTGAAAGTGTAAAGTTATTTTTGGTTTTGTTAATATATTCGCAGGCTCAAAAATAAACATAAAAAGGCATTGGAAATTGAACGGCATGCTTGGTCCCCACGGCATCAAAAACACGCTTTTTTGGAAATCTGTTAAAATTGTTTTTATGGTCTCCTCAAACAGTCAATGTATTTTCTAATTTTTTTAAAATTCATAACAGTAATTGCTAGCAAAGAAATTTGCCCTGATGTGAGAACATAATTCCCCAGCCCATCGAGCTAACCCAGATGAACCCTCCCGTCTAGCTGCTGCTCGTGGCATCTGGTGCAAAGTGTTGAAGCTTGGCACTTACCAGTTGAGAACGGTGAGGTTTGACGAAATCGCACCACTAGCTCAAGGCCGACAATACACAAGTATGACCTTCCAGCACTATGTGATATGAAACAAGTGGTATTGAATGAACTGAGCCACCAAGCACAGGAGGCGTGCACACTCGCCACAAAGCATTGAAAGATGTGTGAGATACCGTGAAGGCCCAAGTACCTTCCAAGGCTAGTTTAGGGTCATTCCCGTCCAGTAAGAAATGTTATGCAGCAGGTGAAAGAGGTAAAGAAGTAAAGAAGAGGGGGCGCTGCAAAGGGAAGAGGGGGCAACATTCGGACAGCTTAGCCTGTTGCATCTGATAGCAGGTTTTAGATGTAACAGGCTTGAAAGCACATGCTACAAACAGAGAATAAGTACAGTAGAACCATGCTGATATGTTCATGGTTGGTCCATTTTCTCAGCTCTTATGCTCGCGCATGCTGGGGCTCTCTGATAAGAACGTGTATTCATCTCCTATACGTTGTGTATGCCTTCTTGTTTGTATAAAAAACTGCCACCCTGCCACAGCCACGTCCCACATTTTGTTGAACCCTGTGTCGTGCTAAGGCTGTTATGCATTATTACGCTTTTTTGGATCATATATTTATTTAGTCGTGGCCTTCTGAAAATTGTATCTACAAGGTTCTACTGTATGTACTGGCTTCTTCTTTGTGGTAGTTCAATGAGACCATAATCTGTAAATCTAATTATCAGTAAGATATGTAAACGGTGAATATATTAAAGTTCTACTCTATAGTTTCGGCCACTGATCTCTATTGTAGTAGGCTGGATCGCGGATCAGGAGCCCGTCGGTGTCGCCACCGGCGGCCATTAAACACCAGGCAATACATGCAGAGTGTATGGGAGAAACGCACAAAAGTAAGAATATTGAAGCATGTACGCTGTGCTCGGAGGCGAGTATTTCATGGTGTGCTGCGATCCTTATGTCAGGTGTTTGGAGATCAAATCGGTATTTGTCAAACGTTCGAACGCCGATTAAAAAAATCAAACGTACCGAAGCACCTACGGCTGAGCTGGCAAGCTTGCTCTCGTAGTGGAGTAAACAAAGGAACTTGCCGTCAATGAGACCGTCCTCGGGGAAGCCCAGAAGTTGATGAATGACAAAGAAATTCCATCTCGACAGCGGCTTTCCGTGAGTGAGCGAATTCCGCGTAGCAAAGCCCACAGCAAAGTCTTCGAGCTTGTCGTCTGCTAAACCCAACTCAACGAAACTGCCACCGACTCTGCCGTAACTCTAGGTAACTCTCGCCTCTTCGAGCAGCGCGACATTTTTGTTCAGCGGAGTCACTCCCGACCACAAAATATTTATTTATAAGAACTGCGAGGGCTGTCAGTTTTATTGTTTGTACGCAAGCAGAGTCCCATGCATTAGGTGGTGTCAATCAATGGCCGCCGGTGGCGACCCTCAGCCCCAGCTGCCTAAGCCGCGGTCCGCGATCAAGCCTACTACAATAGAGATCAGTAGTTTTGGCCATCACTGAAGGCTGGACGGCGAAAGTATTGGGGGGAATATGTCGGTCACCTTGCATGCCATTAGCATACCGATCTGAAAATGCATAAGCATATTCCATTTCTGCAGTTTCAGAACCATAGCCATCGAGCTTCTTTTTTTATTTGGGAGGGGAGCGGGGCTGTATCGAAGCTCGCCTGAGTGAGGGAGGGGAGAGGAGGTGGCAGCTAAACTGGAAATTTCAAAGAAGGCTCTACCCCCCCCCCTCTTGGCTATGGCCTTGGGGAGGGGGGGGGCGTATTACCAGTGTTGATTGTACCGTGACAAAAGCAGTCGCGCAGTTGGAGGAATTGGGCCAATACAAGGAATCAATGATGAACGTTTCATAAAGGGTACAAAAAAAGTCCAAGGTACTTCTCTGTAGCATGTACGTATGAGTAACTTTGAGTTTACAAGTTTCATATTCTAGACATTGAACATGTCCAATTTTGAACATGTCCAATATAGGGCCTGTCTAGAATCAACCGAGCAATGAATGAGAGATGCCGGTGACCCCATCATGAGATGAGTTGAGCTAGCTTTGAGAATGAGCATGCGGACGAGAGTGAGGTGACAGTGCTGCAATTTGTCCATGTACGTACTTAGCAAGAACAGCGTGGTTATAATTTACTTATCTCTTATCTAATTCGCCTCTAACTCTATTCCAGCCTGTTTGTGAATGAACGAGTTCTACGAGCGTAAAAATATTTGATGTATTTAATTAATGCTCTTCAAAAGCTACTGCTTAGATTTAAACTCCATGTTTAATACTAAGCAAGAAAAATTATCTTGTGAAGAACATTGGCCAGTGCCAATTCTACATACCTAGATGTGATCAAGGTACTGCCATGCATCGGTAGGTGCTAGCTAGCGAAGAGGGCACAGCTGAAGTGCATTAAAGCCTACTTCAGGGCACAGAAAAGGAAGATGCTGAGTTACACTAATGCTACCTTCTCATCTATGTTGTTTTCATGATGCCTTGTCATAAAATGATGCCACCATATCTTTTCTTTTTTTCTGCTTGTTGTTTAGCTGTTTAGGACAGTATGTAGTAGTATAAATTGTGTTATTGCAGAGTAGTCCTTCTGTTCTTTGCTGATTTTGAATTCAAAACCACTATCAGGTCCTGTAGACGTTGACTGTAATATATTGAAAACACATGAAAGAAGTTTGTCGTCCCCTGACATAATTTGGGCTGACTTCCTTATACAGCAAGCAGTAAAAGTAACCTTTCTTGGTGCGTATTACAGACAATAACACCATGGTAAAAGTCCTTGTTTATTAACATATGCCATTTTTATTTAAATAGTTCTTTTGGTGAAACCCATCAGGAACGCAACTCCAGAAAAAAAGTTGGAGAGTCCATTTGTGTTTGTGTTTCACTGTTTCTTGCCTTTGATTGATTGATGTTCCTCACTGCAGATTTATCTTAGACACGGCATTGAGATGCTGGAGGTGGCCCTAAAACGCCGGGGGCCATGCCTCCACCCCCGGCCGCTTCGTGAGACTGGTCTGCCGGTCACTATGGGAAGCCTGCAGCCCTTTCCAAGCGGCTCTGGAGAGCTGGCCTCCAAGCAAGCAGCTTGTAGGAGCCTCCTGAAGAATGGGGCAGTGGGGAAGACAATCCTAACCGCAGAGAAGATTGATGATAGGACAGGTGGGTGCTTTTTCATTTACAAATTAGCGTTATTCCCGATTTATTCATGAAATTGTGCGAGGAACCGACTAACGTCACGTTACCGGGCTCCTCGGCCTTCACCTCTCCCAGGCAAGCTTCGGAGGAAGCCCCGTAAGCTGACGTTAGACCGGTAGCGGGACATCAGACAGCCTGCCAACCTCGTTCATTCGCACTCTTTTTCCCCAAAATACAGCTATCCGTTCGAGACATTGTTGTTAAACCGATGTCTTGGGGTTTCTATCTTCCATTTGAATCCTCCTTCTGCCTTTTTAAGAAGTACAGATTTCGGTTCAGTACCCCTCTAAGGTTGAATATGATTCTGATGCATTAGGTATGTGATATATGCACTATATTTTTTCTTGCCTTCTGTACACAAAGAAGTATTCTTTTACTCAGCACATTCTTTTTATCAATCTATGCATTATCCTAATATCAAATTTTTTCATGCAATTGTTTATTTAGTTCCACAATATCCTGAGGGATTGGATTGGACAGTCCGTTATTTTCTGCCTCTGTTTCATGTAGTATTGAAACCTTTTTCATGATTTTTGAGGCACGTCTTTTATTTGTGCAACTTTAAGTTTTTCTGAATATTGTATATTTTCTAGAAAACCTCATGGAACAACTTTTGTCGTAATTTGTATTAAATTACAGTATTTCTTTAATAAATAGCATGTAAAGCTTTTAGGGGCGAAGCTCCTTAGGGGTCTTGTCCGTCCGTCCGTCCGTCCGTCCGTCAGCCGGCGTCCGTGCTCACATAAAAAGAAGAAATGTTTGCGCAGTCGACAGAATTCGAACCTGTGCGGGGTAGACCCCAATGGATTTCTAGTCCATCGCCTTAACCACTCGGCCATGACTGCGGGACGAGTAGGGGGATCTGAGATGTGGTAGTAACTCAAGAGCTGGGGTTTCTGTCATGGATGAAACGTTGCATGCAGCCGCCCAACGTCTATACTGGAGAGGGCGCTGCGGTCAAATGCGTATATAATCGCGCTTCAACTTTGCATGCATTGGCTCAACGTTTATAGACGAGAGAGCACTGCGGTCAAATGCTCAAATGCGTATATAACCACGTTCCATACCACACATTCTCTTTCTGACATGGACCGTTGACTTAAGCGGGTGGAGATGCGTTCCCGCGGCTTCTAGCGGATCCAAGCTGATCCGCTAGAAGAACCACTGGCTCTGCATTTCACCGACCATAAAGCAGTATTAATGAAGTCGAAACGCAACCCGGAACTCCGCACTACCTATGAGCAATGAAAAAACAGCACCATCAGCACTATCTTTGAACAATAAAATCAGTATCATCAGCACCACCAGAGCTTCGCCCCAATCAACATCATTCACCACGTGGAGGATGCGGTCATTTTTGTTTGAATAAATGAAATGTGAAATTTTACGCTTGCCTTCTATCATCAGTTGCAAGCATACACAAAATATCCTGACCCAATTTCATTTATTTTTAAATATTCCACACTTCTTCAAACGCAGTCTGAAAGCCACATTGCAGTTCCGAATGTAAACAAATAGTTCTGTGCCAGTTATTAACAACAAAAATACTATGCATAGGCATTTATTGTACAAATATTGCAGATTTGGTAATAACACCATGTTTGTCTTTTTGTTGCTGTAGTGTATATAAAAATACAAACATCGATCCGATTTTCAAATATTTTTATTGCAGTGCAATTTTATGTTGTTTTCTCAGAAACCTATTCCAGCCTTCAAAACAATTCTGGTTCAGTTGTCGCGATGGGGTGGATCTGCGTCAACCAGTTCCACTTAAATCCTGAACTGGCCAAGCTCGGTGGTGTAGTTTATGGACTGGTTAGGTCCGTGCTAGTCAGGTCCGGGTTGTTTTACGGGCTGGTTATGTCCGGCTTGGTTTACAGGCTGGTTAGGTCCCTCTTGGTTTATTAACAGCTTAGCTCTGGCTTGGTTTACGGACTGGTTAGGACCGGCTTGGTTTACGGACTTGACCGGTTTGGACTATATTCCGGCTTACAGACATCCGGGCTGTTTTTCGTTCCATATCACGTCTTGATTTTCGGCACGGCTTCCGGGCTCATTTCAACCGTCTTTTTGGTAGGGATTCATGTCTCCTCCTAGGTTTAGCGGGAAACTGAATTACTTTCTCCTCCGTACCCTCCCCTCCTCCTCAAGAGCTGCGCTCTAACTTTGTGTCACAGGAATTCGTAAGCATCTATCATTTTTTGCTCAAAACTGGAGACAATAAAATGAAAACGGATTCCTGATCCAGGTCTTATGAATATGGAAGATTAATTGGTGTCTTCATTTTAGAAAAGGCTGGAAAATCATTCTATGGTCCCTTTAAATTTAAGAGAGGAAGCGCGATACGTCTTTACTCGTAATTAAGAAAACTTTGTTAGTTGTCTTCAAACGCAAGTGTCAGACAGTCGATTTTGACCAATGTCACAATTGTAAAAATCAGATAAAGTAACAAAAAAAAACATTGAAGATATCTATCTGTACGGCTCAATTTCTCAACAACGTGCCAACGTGTTTAAAGTAAACATTTCAAAACCAGCAGTGGGCTACCTTCTTCAGTGGGTGTTTGGTGAGCGGCGTCACCACGGACCCCGAGCATCTGGGTTCACCTAGAGTCACTGAATGTTCTCAGAGTACCCAATTCCATTCAGTCCGCTTACAGGAAGTCAATCCGCGCAGAAACCAGATCTGATTGGGTTTTAGCCCGTGGCAAAAGTTATCTGTCAGCCATTGTGAGGATTTGCCCCAAATAACAGGAAGCGTATATAAAACATTTCGCCAATACCACGGGTATCGCGGGTACGCATGAATGGGAGTCAATAAGTTAGGACCGAACGGAAGGTGCTTTGATTTTCTCTAGATCTTCTGCTTTATATCAAGTAGCCGCTAATCTGGTTCGCCAAAGGAGATTGCCTGCTCGTTTGCTCACTCCGGTTGCGCTGGTGCCGCGTTTCAAATTATAGGCTTCAGACACTCAGCCTAAGACTTGACTTCGGCGTGTTTCAAGGAGAGAAGAGAGAGAGAGAGACGAGACGAGGACAGCGAGGAGCAACTCACGCAACACTCGAAGGAAAGAGCTTTAATAAAAAGAAAAACCAGTCTCGAAACGGACCAGGCAAGTGGATTGAACAGCTGGCACGACAACGAACGCTGCACTGTACACGCTTCGCTTCGACCGCACAGGGCAGCGCCATATTGGCGATGGATTGGAGCGCGACGGCTACGCCGAGACTTGGTTCTGATACGAGTTAAAATTTTAAAAGGCGCGAACTAAAAGAGGACAAAAAATACACACATACGTCAAGGACGAGCGCCAGAAACGAAGCTTGGGAATTTCGGCAGTGTGCCCGTTCTCACAGTGCGTCGGTACACATGCCCGACGCGATTCATATGAAATTGCGCCGCGAAATGCATACTGCCATTTCAGATTTTACCACGCATGCGAAAACATTTTAATGTTTTTATCACTTGCAGAAATCATTTTCGCAACCAAACAATGCTTGGCGGAATGGTTTGGCTATATTTTGTTTCAAAAACCACGTCGGTGGCTCTTAAGTGGCAATGATATTAAAACAAAACACAGAACATTAAATCGTCTCCAGTGTCTGTGAGCCAACGCGCTGGCCCATGAATTCATATTTGTCGGGTTTAAATATCGGTCGAGGTGCCCGCAATCCGACGGAGGCCAATCTGAGATTTCGGTTGCACGTCAAAAGATCTCCAGTTAGTCAAAATAAACCCACATTTTGTTTTATTGGAACATGTTATGATTTTTGTTCATTTGGCTTGAGAAACCCTAAGATCTGAATAAATCTGAATCAAAGAACGAGTACCAAGAGCGCGTGGATAAGCTCTTCGTTCTCTTTCTGTGCCTGTGCGGTCGGGCTAACCAGAGCCACTAAGTAAGCTCATTTCGTACACATCTTGTTGCTTAAAATGATGGTTGTCAGTTATCTGAGGCTTTATCCGAAATCACAGGAAACGCTTTTCCGTCCTCCACAAATGTACAAACAGTTGGCTAGGGCCTTACATAGAAAATTTACTTGGGGGGGGGGGGGGTTTATGGAACACGGTGGCCATCTTGAATGGCCAGTTTTTTGTATTTACTTTTTTTGCAACAGAAGCATGGGACCGGTCTCTAATAAACAATAGCAAGCAACAATGCTTCACATGCACCATCACAGCGGAAGTGAATTTTTTCAGCGCTTGCTCTTAGCTTGACAAAATTTATTACTTGCCCATACTCCGCCCCAGTGAACATGACTTGGGTGAGGGGAACCGGGGGTAAGAGAATAAGAAAAATATATACAGCCATACTTGACCCAGACTCCTAACCGCAGCCCCGCGCATCCTCCGCAGGGTCCGGGGTGACATTCGGAACGAATCTTCGTCAGTTGTCTTTCCATCCTCTTTTCACCGCGCGAAACACCCCATACCCCCGGCAGGCCCCCCAAAGCCCCTCAGGCGTCGCACGCTCGCGGTGTTCTGGGAAGTTGGACTAACGAACAGAGAACCGATACGAGCTTCCCTCAAACGTACGTGTTTATTGCCCGAGCGAACATTTCTTCTGTGTCACCTTATAATGCACCAGAGGACGCTACGAGCCATCCCAGCCAGTCCAGCTCTGAGTGTCACCTACTCCTCTGTGGTGTGCTATGGCGAAGCTGAAGGTCATCTGATTCTCTCTCAGCCCTCGATTAGCGAAGACGGTCTCAAGGATTCGCTACGGTCCAATGTGTGGTGGAACGGAGCGTGGTTTGAGGATGGGGCTTGAGGCGCCCGGGGATCTTCTGCCGAGGAAGATGGCACCCAGGCGACTTGGATGAGAGGGGAAAAGCAGGAGGGCGCTATCGGAGTGGTTCCAAAAAGACCGGTCGTGGCCAGGTGCGTTGCGGTTTTCGGGGCGTGATGAAGACGCGCTCGAATTCCCACGCGCCTCTGGTTAGTAGTAATAGTAAGGAGTGCGACGTTGTATATGCAGGCGCACGTGCACCCCTAACAGCATCGCTGGACCTCCAGCGGTCCCCCACTGGGTCTCCCGCTCCAGTGACTTTGGCGAAATCGAGGCCACCCCGGGCCTTTTTTCAAATGCGCTCCATCGCTCCTCCCTTCCCCAGCCGACAGTGAAAGGGGGGGCTCGAATATATTTTGGGGGGTTCGAACCTCCGAAACCCTCCCCCTAGGTACGGCCCTGCAGTTGGCGACAAAGCAAAAGCAATATCCATGAGCTTCCTGACACCGAAACTAATGCTGAGGATGTCGCACCTTTGAATCATGACGATCGGCAGTTGCGTTTGATTTGTTACTAACCACCAAGATGGTGGCACCACACAACAATATCGGGGGAAAAGTGCCGATACTCTAAGCGTAGCTCACTTGGTTTAGCCCACAGGCTACACCAACAGACCGATTGCTATATTACCCGAGCTAGGGTGCCTTAATGCGCGCTTTGCTTGGGGTGATGACATCTGGCCATTTTGTTTCTAACGCTTATTTTTATTTTTTGTTCTGAAGCGCGTGAAAGAGCGTGTCCCTGCACGCGCTCGTGGCGCTGACTGTGCTACGGCGACATTTTGTTTCCTGCGATTTCTTTGTATTTTCCCTGTGAGCGCGTGCTGTCAGGCATCGGGTACTACAAAGGTGGCATCACCCTAAACAGAAGGACATTGAGGCACACTAACCCGAGCATCAAGGAGAATGCAGGGATTGGCGTTCCACGCGCCGCACGTGCTGGCCTCAGCAGTAGTAACTTTTTCTAGAGCAAATACCCTAAAACAAATGGCATCTTGCACGCGCGTTCGTCAACGCTTTTTTGGTTATTTACTTCGAATCTTTTATATGGGGAAGGCGTGCGTGTGTGGTGCGTGGAACACCAATCCCTGCATTCTCCTTGATGCTTGGGTAATAGAGCAAATAGGCCTATTGCGGTGGGGTTTCGTTGGCCGAGTGTGTTGTGGCACCGCAAATCAGAGCATGTGGAGAAATGCTCGAGCGCGAGCTCTGTTCAAGGCACGGAGCTCACGCTGCAGAACCTGTAGGGAATCAGCCCTCGATGTGTTTGCGTTGGTCTTTCAAGTAACCTCAAATGTGCCAGTGCACGAGGCCCGTCTCTCGAGCGGCCCTTGGACGCAAGTGGCGGCGCAGCACTAAAATGACTGGCCCTTGAAAGCGAATGGCGGCGGAGCACCCGCTCGTGGCACGTGTCATTGCGCGTTTCCACAACAATGGTTGGCGGTACTTGTAAAAAACGCCTTTATCAAGGGGCTTTAGCAAGGACCCTGGGTTCAGTTGCCCATCTTCATCCTACCGTCGTGCAATCGTTTACCACATATACTGCGTAATGCACGTCAAAGACCCCGAGCTAACAGTTGTACTGCACTTTTTATCATCTTCAGCCGGTAACAATGTCGCCCTACGAAACTGCTGCTCTCTAAAAAACTAACAACTAATTTTGAATGCGCCGTTACATTTCATTTTTAATGTATGTTCGCGTGTTCGCGTTTCTTTTTTTTTGTCTACATTTTTTTCATTATGCGGCTCTTACCTATGATGAAACAGACTATAGTTGTCGGACTTCTGGAAAAATATTATATAACAAGAAAATGGCACGTGAACGCAAAAGACAAAGAAAAAAAACAACATAGGCGCACTTAATAAAAATAACTGAAATAATTGAATTGATTATAATTGTGTTTTCAAAGGTTTGAGCGCACCAAAAGCTATAAAAGCGAGCCCGATGCTTTGGATGGTGCGCCTGTTCACTGGAAGTGTAGTTCAGGGCAGTATGCTCGCACTTGTATGTTCCGCTTCGCTCGCACGATAAAACCAAATACTTTACTGGTAATGTATTTAGTGAAGCAAAGCTTACCTTCTGTACATGTGCAATGCCCTCAGTTTTCGCGTGATTACACGCTTGTTTATCATTATTGTTTTCGCTTCACTGCGATTTATTTCGTGCTCTTTTGCGTGCTACAAGCATTAGAGACCAAGGTAACCCAGGAGAATTCTATTTCGCGGATTGTAGAAAAAACCTATGCAACTTGCCACGTGTGCCACAATCAATACAAAATATTTTAAGCTTCACATGTGACCGCTTCTCTGAGTAAACATTGTTGTTTTTCAAGAACAATTGCGATTGTATGAAACCTCGTGGGAAAAACTTGTTCTAAGCACGTGACCGTTGGCATGCAGTGAATACTCATAATCGGCGCCGAGATGATTGGTAGCTGTCAGCAGGTAAGTTTTTCTATCAACCCGGAGTTAGAATGTTTCCTTCTTTCTGTTGTATTTAATCAAGAGACAACTTACACCAAATCTGAGGGTAATAAAGTACTATGAGCATTCAAACATAACGGCCTCAGCAGTATATGTGTACAAGCTTTAGCTTTTGATGCACTCTTAGCTTTCGATACGCTCACCGCTAGTGTAAAATGTAGGGCTGTTTCATTCTTAGCCAGCGTACCATGTGCGTGTTTACACTATATTTTATACAACGTCAAACTCTACCCGTTTGCATCTTTTTCATTTATGCACACCACTACTTGCGCGCATAAATCACCAAATTAAGACTGGTACAGGATGTCACAAAAAAATTTACAGTTTTTTTTTACCGCAAAAATAAACTACGCATCGCCAACGCTCATTCTCCGCCCAAAGGTAGCGCTAGGTCACAACCAGATGCCAAAGTTTCATCCCGAACGGACACCTTATTCAAAAGTTATAAGTGATTTTCTGAAAATTTCAACCGGAAAATGGAGCCCATTTTGCCCGTTTTCGGTTTCTGGTGCCATAGAGCCCCATTTATTCGAAAACTCCGTCGGCCGCCATTTTCCAATTGAACTTTTCATAAAGTCACTTATAACTTTTGAATAAGGCATAGGATCGGGCTGAAACTTTGACATCTGGTTGTGACCTCTAGCGCTACTTTTGGGCGGAAAATGAGCGTCAGGCAATGCCTAATTTATTCTTGCAATAAAAAAAAATTTGTGACACCTTGTGCATTGCCTAAACTATGTGCAAAAGCTATCCACAGCCCCAGAATCTTTGCCTGGCCAGCCATTGCATTTATCACTGAATTCGTACTAAAATTAATTCTTATCATTTATTGCTGTGAGTGAATTATTAACCTCGGCATTTTTTTATTATGACTCCCGCACCAGTCCTACTTTGGGTTTACCAAACTCAACATCTAAACCTGAGTGGCATTTTTTGTGTTTTCCAGCCACGTGGTTTCGGTCAAAATAAACACCCAGCTACCTAAATGAGACACCTGACTGAAATAGTTCCTTTGTTTTGATTTTTAGGTAGTTAATTCCTCAAGCTAGAAAAATTTGGAAACCTAAGTCTATCACGTCATCACGTTTTCCTAGAAATCCAAAAAGAGCCAAACACATGCACGACAAAAGGGCTGGCCCGTCATATTGCCACCGGCAGAGCAGAGAAAACAACATTCGGTCATGGACTTCTAGAAGATTCGCGTCCATTCTTGCACCAGACGTAACTTTCGCCCTGCTTTCTTCTCGAAAATGCCAGTTCATCCTCGCCCTCGCCCCGAGCGCGCGACGCTCGAACCTTCTTTGCCGAACTTCCGAGATACTGACGCACTGTAGATAGTATATAAGCAGCTGCCCGCGACCTTGTCGAGTCAGTCTCGCTCTCGCTCTCTGTTGCGCTGCCGAATCGCCGCATGCTTTTCTGCTGCCTCGACGCTCTTTCTTTACTTTTTTTGTTTGGCACAAGTTCACCGAATAAACCTTTATTTTTCAGTTCAGTGTTCGTCCTCTCGTCACCTTTATTCGTGACAATATAAATCTGATCACATTAAAATATGTGTAATTGGCCTCTGAAATCTCCGATGACGGCGCACAGGCAATATTATATTTTTCAACGCAGCAGTGGTTTTGTTGTGCATGTGTCTCGCCATTTGGCTCAGGACGATTTTCGCGTTTTGTTCTGCCCACATTTGCTGGAGACCTGAGCTCGGAGCGCAGGCAACTGGCCCCCTTGCACGAGAACTGGCGCAGCCGTGCGCGTTCCAAAGAAAGCTCGTGCAGAGAAAATCAAGCAAGGGACCAGGGATGTCAAATTCAGGATATAGAAAAATACCCCACTGTATCGAAGCGCCACCACACACGATTTCTCGCATTGATGTACAGGCCTGGAAGGCCATCCCACCGCCATCTGTTGGTTCAGAACCACACTCAACCAAGGTGGGGTTGCACCTTAGCTCAGGCACCGTACGCCAGTTGCGTTTCAATCTGTTTCACTGCGTTCCGCTACGCAAGTTCGCACATGGCATACGGGCGACGTCGGACTTCACGCAGTAGTTGCAGCTGCGGTTCCGAACCGCTCCCCGACACAGATGAGTTTTAGTAGATCGTTCCTGATACCTCCGATAGCCCCGATAACGCATACTATGCATGCGCAAGGAGGCTGCTTTAGGCATCGCTGTCGGAGTCTGTGGAACGACTCCACTGGACTCCCCTCAATGATACGATGGACGCACAAAGGTGGAGTGGCGGAAGTATCGGGCAGGGTTACTCGGAGTCATCAGAACGATCTGTTGAAGCCTCTATTGCGGGCGTTTGGTAACCGACCGTCGCAGAAGCGACCGCTTACGTCGAGATGGTTTGACGACAACGGC
>JAZHYW010018100.1:0-11112 GCA_037355805.1 Ixodes ricinus
GGCTGGAGATCGTGTGCTCTGGTCACCCGAGGGGGAGGAGGGGCTCTTTTGTTACCACTCCGGCCTGCATGAACAATGCCGCATGCACGGTGCTCACGGCCAGCTCAGCACAAAAGCCGAATTTGGGTCAAGCTGGCATTCTCTGACGACTGCTTTTGGGAGAGATCGGGCACTAACAAAAAACGTCACTTCGTTTATTGTTAGGCTTTGTTACGTTACACCATTACACTGTGCCCCGCGTTTTATTGAAGAAAGTGACGTAAACATGATGACGTGGACATGCACACAAGTCCTGCAGGCATGCCCACAGGCCTTGTGTTGAGTAAACACCAAGGTGTGGGGACAACAAACGGGTTCCTCGTCAGTAGAAGACGAGGCCTGCTCATAACGTCATCGTTTGTGGATCTCCGACCCTCCACAAGCGGCAAACGCACTCTCGAGGAGAGCTGCCGCAAAGTGACGCGTCCTTCTTGGCGTCGCCTCGTGTTAGCGTCGCACTCGCTGTGAGACGCTGCACGCGAGTCGCGCTGTCGACGACGCTGCTTGGATTCACTGGTGATGACGCCTGGAAGGGAGAGGGCTGCGCAGGCCTTATCTTCTAGGTGGCGTTGGCACAGCGCACTCGGCCGCTCTCAGACGCAATGTGTGAACGTATACTCTTTCGGGCCCAGGCATATACCTTTCGTCGCTACGGAGCTCTCGACCGCCGCTGCTCCTGCTGCTGCTGTTCATGTTCTATCCTGAGGATTCCAAACGCAGGTGAGTGGTGTATTTCGATGGATCGTTTTTCCCATATAATGAGGTGTAGCAGTATTTGTTTGCTCCGCCGACTATACTCGTTTAAAAGTTGAAATTTTACGCTGTTGCAAACTATAATACTAATACTTGTTTTTGCTTCAATATCGTTCATTATAACGAGACGTGAGGAATTTCGTCAATCACAGATTGTTTTAATGATGAATTCTAAATGATACAAGCTTTTTTGCGAGCTAAAATTATAAAGAACGCATTTTGCAAGGTACACTCTAACAAAAATCTGGTCGTAAGAGCACTCTGAGGGGTTCTTCGGCTTGTCAATATTTTGTACCCTAAAGCGTTCTTTTAAGCACTCCCTGAAGGGTGCTTTGTAAAGAACCTATAGGGGACCTTTAAGCTCCTTTTATAATGCGAAAGAGCTTTTCATGGCCCAGTTGCCTTTCTAGTGTGTCAGGGGACGATAGTGCTTGAAGCGAAACCGTTCTTCATGAGCTGAAAGACTTCTTGGGGCGTCAAAAAAATTTCAGGACAAAATGTTTTTTTTTAGAGTGTATGTTGTGTATCAGAATGTTTTATCGGCGGATTATGCACTGGGTGTACGGACTATGCGCCGCGAGCGGACTATCGATTTGTCCGGAAAATACGATGCTTGTGGTGGATATCTCTTCGTAATTTTTCAACCGAAGACACTCAGGAACTATAGCGTGTTTACTGCCCAGCGAAGCACCTTGCGACGATTAATCGTCGGTCTGCTTTTAATTAGGTTAGCCAATGAGAAGGCCGACTTGTACCACGCCGACTCAACGCTTTTTACCACTTATACCTACTGCCATTGAAGAACATTCGTTTGGGGTTTCGGGCGAACCATATGCCACGCCTGTATAGAGCCACTGAATGTTCCCAGAGTATCGAATTCCATTCAGTCCAATTACCGAAAGTCAATCCCGCAGAATCGCAGTTCTGAATTGGCTGGTTTAGCCTGCGGCGAAAGTTAGCAGTCATGCATTTTCTGGATAAGCCCCCGCCCACCCCACAAAAACAAAAAAACTATACGAAACGTGTTTGCGTTATTAGCGAGTGCGGCGCGTACGCGCGGCTGGCGAGCACTGGGCATCGATGAGTTAAGACCGAAGGGAAAGTACGTTGATTTTCTCTAGATTTTTATATCAAGCAGCCGCTAATCTGGTTCGGCAAAGAAGATTGCCGGCGTCCTATTGCTCGCTCCGGTTGCGTTGGTGCTGTGTTTCAAACTCTATAGGCCTGAGGTGTTAAGCCTAACACTCGACTTCGATCTGTTTCGAGGCGAGAAAGAAAGACGAGACGGCGAGGAACAAGTCACGCACCACTCGGAACGAAGGAAAGAACTTCAGTAAAAAACGAACCAGCTTCGTCACAGATCAGCAAGGCTATATTGAAGAGTTCGCATGAGAACGAACGCTACACTGTGCGTGCTTTGCTTCGACCGCACAGGGCAGTGCCATATTGGGGATGAGGTTGGAGCGCGACTCGCTGTGCCGCGACTCGGTTCTGAAATGAAGCTTGGGGAGTTTCGGTGCTCTGGGAACATTCAATGACTCTATACCACGCCACAACCACGTGATTTGTTCAACTGCGGTAAACTCCGGCGAAATTTCGATACTCACCGATTTGCATTAAAATTGGCTCGGCACATTAATAGACACATCTGAACTAGTAAACACAAAGAAACAGTAAAAAAAAAACTCAAGGTTTTGAAGTTTTAACGTTGATCTGAGAGGCTGAAGGCTCTACTGGCAACACTGAAAACATTTCAACATTCCCCTCATGTTGGGAATGCGAACGTCGATCCGTTTATTGCTTACGAAACTCTTGATTTAGAACAAAGAAATATATTAGTTGTGCTTTTTTTCGAAAGTGTAGCTTTTTTTCCCCAAAGAGATCATTAACCGTAGTATATTTTAATTTTACCGACGAGTGTTTATCGCGTATCCGCAATAAATATAATATATAATAAAAATATATTTACAAAAGCGGCAACATTTCTTTTTTTCCCTTGCAGTTACGTTGTTTGGCGGATGACAGTAAATTACGGACGAAACAGAGGTCTTGTTTGGCTTTTCTGCTGACGCAAAAAGTTTCATTTCGAATGTCTTCTTTTTTTCCAGAGATGTGTCAAAGCCACACACCACCAGTACCTACGAAGCCCCCCTCAGGTATATTACTTTTGACACCGGCTTCATGAGATACGCAACTTAACGACCGCGAATGTGGACTGTGCTTGAAATAATTAGAGACTATATAGCGTTTTCTTTTCCCCTTAAACCTTGTTTAGTCTGGTGTTCGTAATATTTGAGACATACACGCTTGTTTTGTGTTTACAAACACGAGCCGTCTCTTGCCTCCCGAGAGACTTCCGGTCGCTCCATTCCGGTAGACATTCCCCGAGCATATGTTTATGTTAGGAAGCATGGTGTAAGGCTCAAGAAATAATGGACACAAGGAAGAAGACACACACACAGACCTTCCTTGTGACTCGTTGTTTCTTGCGCCTTACACCATGCTTCCTAACGTTCACCAACTAGCCCAATTGCGAGCTCTACATATGCATAAGCTGCACGCTAAAGTGTTACAGAAACGACGAAGTTGGAGATTTAGCAACGTCCTTCTGCTATGCTATTTGCATGTTCACGCATGAGAGATCACTCATGTTAAGCAGGATTCACAAATCTTGAAATCTCTCGCTGATCCGATCCTATTGCGGAGCACTTATTTCATGGACGTTGCAAGCATCAGTGCTATGTGGTGGGCATTGTTTGTCGTCTCATATTTGACTCGAAAGTTGGTGGGGACGCAAAATGCAGAACTAGACGAAAAGGGTCTCCAGAAAACACAGGAGAAAATCAAGCACAGTTAATTTTTCTAATTCGTGGAATACTTGGGTAGCCATTCATTTACATAATTGAATTACTCAATAACTTTTGTAATTTGTAACTGTCAAATAGTCATTTTTGAACCAAAAGTAATTGTAACTGTAATTTAATTACTTTTATCCTCGAGTAATTTCAGAAGTCGAATTACGATTTCCACTACCTTATCCGTGATTCTTTCACGATGGAGCCTATGTTCTTCAGAGTGACTGATAATGCGGTGAACAGTGTTTTCTTAGTACCCTATTTGCCAGCTCGTGCGGCTTTTTAAAGCGGAAAAACTGCACCCGTGTGTGAACTAAAGGTCTAGAGCTGAGCAACTGTCAAAGTCACAACACCGGCAGGTTGGCACAAAACAAGCCCCACAGGTGCAATAATTTTTCATTTTAAGGATAGAAAAGAAAGTATAAAATGCAACAATATGTGATAATAATGTGTCGCGACAAAAAAAAGTAGTGCTTTTTTGTTTTTGTTTTGCGCAAAATTAAATTACGTATCGCCGAGCGATCATTCTCCCCTAAATGTAGCGCTAGCGATCAGAACCAGATGCCAAAGTTTGAGAACTAACCGTTATCTCAATGAAAAGTTATGAGTGGTTTTCTGAAAATTTCAACAAGAAAATGCGGACCCGGTTTGTTCCATTTTCGGTAACTGGCGCCATTGAACTCCATGTATTCGAGAGCTCCGTCGGCCGCCATTTTGTTTCCCATTGAACATCTCAGATAATCACTTTTGAATATTCTGGAACTTTGGCATCTGGTTTGAAACGCTGGTGCTACATTTTGGGCAAAGAACGAGCGTTCGGCGATGCTTAGTTTACATTTGCAGAAATAAACCTCGTAAAATTTTTTGGAACACCTATTGTACATTGAATATCTTACCATGACTCTTGTCATCTTTAGAATAAAAGTCGAGTTTTAACGTCCATTCGGTTGTTCTCGTGCGTAGAATACTAGGAATACCTTATTTTATTTGAAATGCCTTGATACAAAGGAAACTACAATATAAATAATGTTAGAAGAAAAACAACTGGCCCACACCACATTTACACGAGTAATGACGAGGTGAAATAAAGGCGCACCGTGTAACTCATGAAAAATGGCGAATAATGTATCTTCGAAAATGGGGCACGAAATATATTACTACACGGCACTGAACTCTGTATAGCTTTGAAAGTCAGCTTTTGCAAAGTGTGAACCCTGTAAAGTAACGTGTCAATGTAATTAATATCTTTATGAGGGGTTACAATTTTAATTATAATTAAATAGTTGGAAAGCAGTTGTAATTGTAATTAAATTAAATTTCCGAAATAACATTTACCCAGATATGCTCTATGGGCACAACAAGTGCTTGGGAGTTTTGTCGGCGGCTCGTGCGTAAAATGTTTATAACAGCCACACTCCTCTGTTCATTGTACTGCGCATATTATAAGAGCTCAGATTGGACTTCCAGCTCTTGTGGAATGATGAAGTCAAAAAAGCTATTCGGAAGGAGAGAAATAGGAACAAAATTGTACGATCTAGAGGTGGGAGCATAAGTGAGAAAAACCAACCGAAGATGGAACGAAATTCAAAAAACAACTTTTATTCACCATTTCTTAGAAGTAAAACAAACACGCTTTGGAATCACATATGTGGGCCTTAAAGTAAAAGGTAAAAAAGGAAACAAAAATGATTTAAGGTAGCAGAGTATTCTCATTGCCTTTGTGACGGCCTCCAAGCAGCAGCCCTTCTCCGCTGTATTCGAAATCCATCATTTCGAACTACGTACACTTTATCTATGGAAGCGTGGAGCGATTTTATGCGTGTTCAGTATTTCGCGCGTTTATCGGTTAGTTTTTCGTACATGTGTTTCAGCCTTCAAGGCTCAAATACATGCGCAGAAGATCATCCAAATATAATTCCACACCATTTCTTGAAAAAAAAACAGCACTTGTTTTTACTTTTATTTACGGATGCGTCTTTTAACAAAAACCATGCTCAGCGCTATTTGTGCGGCAGTACATAATCGTCGTTTCTCTGAAAATGGCTTGGGAGGGACGACGTTGTGCATCTTTTCGAATTCCGTGCGTTTTTCGGCCGGAATTGTTTCGCACTTGTGTTCCGAGTCTTTATTCTCGACAATATCAGAGCGGAAATCGACTTTCTGGACGCTTTACTCTCACGTGCAATAAAATATTTTACTTGTGTCTTACTAGAATCACTGGCAGGATGAGGACGGCAAGGCGTCTCTTATACCCGACTCTCACTGCCTTCCAGCGTGCATTGGTTGCGCGAGCACGGTCGAAGCTCACGAGCCACCTAAGTATTATCGAAGCCAAGAAGCTCGCGTTCGAGGCGGGACAACAACTGAAATGCGTCCCTGCCGCTCTCATTCTATAAGTGACGACACACCGAATGTGCAGATAGTGAAATTCTAACGCATAAATATTTTTCTGGTCTCCTTGGTAACTGACTCGGCAATATCAAACAATGCGGAGACCGAGTTCGTCTGCCTCTTGCGCAGGCGTTGTGGTGACGTCAGAACGCCGAGCTCTGATTGGCTCTGACTGGAAAGATAGTGGGTAGACCTCAAAGGCAGCTTGCTTCGAGGTCTACCCACTATCCTTCCAATCAGAGCCAATCAGAGCTCGGCGTTCTGACATCACCATAACCCCGCGCAAGAAGCGGACGAACTTGCGCTCCGTGTAGTCTTTCATCGATGCCGACCAATTGTTAACAATTACTTTCTGTTTCTATGCAGTTCCTTCGCAGACACGTCACGTTAACTTATTTCTCCTGTCGGACCACTCGCACTGCCAACTGTTTAAGAATATTGGAGATCAGCGCCTTTACATGACGGTTCTGGCGAACGGAGTAAGTAGAAAAAGCATTAGTCCCGCAGTTTTAAAATATAGAACAACAAAGGAAAGTGCACGTTGTTTAATGTATTTTCAGAGATAGGTAAACTGTAGTCACCGATTATGAATTGCACTTTTTTAATGCCCCCATTGGTCGCATAAAAAGTCACACACAAAAAAAGACACGCGTTTACTTAATCTTAGATTTTCCGCCTTTTTTTCGCCTCTGTTTCACGAAGGTGACCAAATTAACGCTCATTACGGCATTTGCGAACTGCCGAAAATACATGCTTAAATTATTTCGCCTCCTGGAACCTTGGATCGCTTTATATTTATGCACTTATGATTTGGTCATTATGTTCCTATACACTTCCTCCCTTTCTAGGATATTATTTTTTTGAAGACAGCAACAAATTGGTTCTAGGCTTTGCTTTTTGTGAATTATAGAGACTCCGCAACATTTGAGAGTCAGTGCACTTGCCTGACATTGGATTCAAAAAGACTACGACTCTAAGAGAAATGGAGGTGACACCATCGTGCAAAGAACTGACATCTCCCAAGTAAGGGGTGACCAGACGTCCCGTTTTGGCCGGGACAGTCCCGTTTTAGCGGTGCAGTTCTGCCGTCTCGTCATATTTCTTTTTCAATGAAGCCTTACGTCACGTTTTTGTGGGAACGTGCGCGCATTGTTGCCAAATGAGTTCTAAGCGAATGGAAGAAATCTAAAAGAATACATAATACATGTTATAAAAATAAACATACTATAAAAATATTTCCTCCCGTAAACTAAATTTATAGCTGTTTCTGCGGTTCCATTCTGTCAATACGTTCTGTTCGCACACTGCACTTTTCTAAGTTACTATATTTGACATGCTTAGGTTTTGTATCAAAACGAAGAAGAAAGCTGCTTGCGTACTCAACTAAACGAAGAACTTCGGAAAAATGTAGCATTTCTAGAGTGAACTCAGTAGTAACAGAGCTTGTTATTTTTTTTTCGGCCCCGCTCCTCTTTTTTCCGTTTTCGCCCCCCCCTTGCCCCCCCCCCCTCCCCCTCCCGTCCCTTTTGCATGCTGTAGATTATGGTCTCTCTACTCAAGTAACAGAAAGTGGGCTCTAAGAGGGGCCCACGGGGACCAACTTGGACAGCTAACCTAGGCTTTCCTTACAAAAACCTACAGCGTCCACCCCCCCCTTCCACACACACACAAACAGACACTGTTTTGTTTTGTTGCAAAAATTAACTCCGCATCGCTGCACGCTCATTCTCCGCTCCCTTAATGTAAGTAACGCTAGTAGTCGGACCAGATACTAAAGTTTCAGAAATAACACTTCACTTATTCAAAAGTTAAAAATTATTTCCTGAAAGTTTCAATGGGAAAATAGGGTTAGTTTGCGGAAGTTGGCGCGCCATTCACCCCAATGTATTCGTGGGCTTCGCCAGCCACCATTTCCTCATTAAAAAGTTCAAAAGATCGCTTAAACTTTTGAATCAGATAACGGTTAGTTCGGACACTTTGGTATCTGGTCCAGACCGCGAGTGCAACATTTTGGCGGAAATATAGCCTTCGGCAACGTGAAATTTATTCTCAGAGCGCAGCTCTTAGGCGCCCGTTTCTGGGTTCAGCGGCGTCACCGTCGCCGTCGGCGTCGGCGTCAGTGTAGGCGTCGGCGTAACCGCGCGTTGCATTATGACGACGTTTCCCCGCTCAAGTTAACGGGGAAATTTTTCCGCTTAATTTAGCGGGGAAATTTTCCCTTAGATTTAGCAGAAAAATTTCCACGCATAATGGTAGCGGATCAGGAGAGGGGCGCGTGAGGGTACGGAGGCGGAGGAGGGGCATTCTCTCCCCACCGTACCCTCCCTCCTCCTCCTCAAGAGCTTCGCTCTAATTCGACATTACAGGGAATTGTTAACGTGTTTATTTTTTCTATTTTGTAATTAATTATTTTGATTACGGCGGAATTTAATGTTTTGTCCGTCTCGACATGACCAAAGTTCTCACTCGTCGATATCATTAACATGTCTTTTGCTTGTTTATTTCCCGTAGGTGAGAGCAACCTACAGCGGACTGCCGCACGAACTGGGACTGGTTCTGAGGCTCGTTGGCATCGCCTGCCTAACTGTAAGATATTATTTGTTTCGCTCCTGCAGCAGCCCAAGTGTGGAGTACTCGCGTGAGGGTTCTACACGCTCGGAGATACCCGAGTATACTTGCCGCACCATGACGCACTCGGCGATCGGCACCATACATCAGTGATGTTGCAGCCTCGGCGGTATGGGGGCGGGTTTCACGAAACGCCATTTTCCCATTAGTTTGCTCGCAGGTGATTAGCTTTTTGCATCGTTTTTGGGGTCGATAAAACGCGCAAGCGTGGCGAGTGGCACCGTCGACGACAGCACTCAATAAGTACAAGCAGGAACGTATTTGAGGCTGCATCAACACAGGCTTACTATGTTCTTCGTTTCCTTTTGAAATCACCAAAGTCATTACGGCCGCCGACAGTTCGGCTTCTTGAGAACTCACTCTTTTTAAACCCGAATAAAGACAGTTACCTATAAAATGTTGAATACCAGTCAAAGCTCCTCTAGATATCACGCACGTCTTTAATCCTCACAAAGCAAACTGCCTTAATTTTTTGTTTTGTTTTTTGTAATGTTATTGCAATAATTTTTTGATAGAGCGCCGGCGGCGTTGGATGTGACCGCGAAAAACGGCTCCTCGATTCCCGCGCAGACGGCGTTTGTGTCCGCGAAAAACGAGCAACTAAAGAGAGGGATTGACTTAAAGCAAAAGAGACACACAAGAGGACGAAACAAACGGCTTCGTCCTCTTGTGTGTTTCTTTCGTTTTAGGTCAATTTAGATCACCAACCCGCTCAAGTCTTTCATAAAGAGAGGGGGACGGCGTTCGGCAGCCCTCTTCCCCCTCTTGGGTCACGTGTCAGGTGTCAGGTGTGGACGGACCGGTTGGGGGGGGGGGAGAAGTAGGAGCGGGAATTTTCCGCTCCGTACGCCAGGCACAGCGCCGCACTCCCTGCCGGCGCTGCGGCCCTCCTGTTCCTCTCGGCGCCGAGGAACATGGCGCCGCCTGAGTCATCTATATCGTCGGCGGACCGCAAAACTCCGAGGAGCACTCAGCAGCATTCAATTGGACATTCATGTTTTCGCATTCAGAACTCATAAGAAGTGCTTAGGTGTCCTCGGACTTTCTTTCTTTTTTCCTTGTAAATCTTAGAATTACGTAAGTAATCAAACCGGAGTGTGTGCATCCCCGAAAAGCTTGCTTCTCCCCATCAAGAGTCGTAGTGCTGGAAAGTTCGCTTTCTGCCTTCTTGACGAAATGTGTTTTGTTCGTGAATTGGCAACGGGCGCGATCAAAAGCGTCTCCCTGGTGGATCTTCCACAATTGCCCAAACGCGCACTATGACGTCATGAGTATGATCAATTCTACTTTTATTAATGGAGACAAGGGAACCGCGACTACTGCGACCGGCGCTGTCGATCACCAAAAACAAAAAGCAGAAAAAGCACTTCTGAGCATAGACTTACAGGGCAAGGCGTCACACGTGAATTCCGGTAGAGTTCAAACCGGAAGTGTACGTCTTGCAAGGGCGAACTATCGAAATGAGTGCTATAATCGCACAACGGGCGAAAAAATGTACTCCAAACGTGCAACGTCAGCGCCTCAAGGTATGGACCTGCTCTCGGTGAGCAGCCCCTTGAAACATCGGATAGTTTTAGGTCGCGTTTCCCGTGCGTAGCGTCGCGTCTTTTGAACTCTTGTGGCATGAACTACACGAGCAGACTATAGATCGCTAGTTTACACCTTGAAGGTCATGATGGGACGCTAGACTCGCTTCACGTCAGCATAAATGGTCGCGCTCGCGACGCTAGCGAGGTCGCGTCTCGTGAACGCTCAGCGCCCCTGACCGGAGAAACAGGCTTATACCTTCGTAAATGTCCAGTTGTAGAATGTTTGGAAAGTGTTAAAAAAATAAGAGGAACACTGAAGTGCGTTTCGACTCTGCGTGATCGATGGTATCTGTCAATGGTCTCCTCGGATAACTGTTGACTGCATTTACGCGACTGAGGCGAGCTCGAGATTGTTAGAAACAGACGAAACATGTCCCAACAAGTATAACATTAGTGGCGACGACTCATAAGGCCGCATTCACACAGCTTCGTACATCATACAAAAGACGCGGTGTTCGCGTCAGACACGATGCCATAATTATCTACGGGCGCGCCTCAAGAATGTTCGAAGTATCTTTGTTTCATACAAATGTACGCTTCGAACATCTCTGCAGACAGCCTTTTGTATGGGAGTGTTATGAGTGTATATGAGTGTTAGCGCGGCTTTAAAGTGGTATGTCGTCTTCTATCCTGCCGAGAACGTAACTGCCATGCATCGTGCCTTATTAACTGTCGCTTGCTGTGTACTCACCGTATGTGGAGCACTAAAAAAGAATATAAAGAAAACTTGACATGAAAAATATAAACATGTTTGTGCGACGATGTGACATTTTTCAGGAGTCTGAACAGAACAGGATATATCGAAACCAGCATCGAAGAGATGGCAAGTTGGATGGGACTAGTGCTCTGTGGGGTTT
>JAZHYW010018103.1:0-11207 GCA_037355805.1 Ixodes ricinus
GGCGCTAGTGTCTATGCGACTTCCGTGACGCAAATTGAAGCAGACAGCTACCATGTCTGCTTTTGCGGTGCTCCTGTGCATTCCTATGGGAAAACGCGCGTGCATTTTGTCTCTTCGCTGGACGATAAGACGAAACACTTTAGATATTTGGGTCATCCCGAATTGTATGTACCTTAATTAACATTGTAAAGCGTAATTACTTTAGTTAGCGCATTTTTCTTCATTAGGGGACGATGTTTAACTTCGCTACATTTCAATCCCAAACCTGTGTTCCGCAGCACGTATGTAAAAACAAGCGACGATTCCAAGGAAAATTACAATAGAAAGGAATTGTTAAGAATGGAACCTTCGGCGACCTTCTTCCGAGTTTCAACGCTGCGGAAACGAGTCATGACCAGTCCGGGAACGTCGCCTGCTGGACGGGGCCTACGCGAAACGAGTCCCGACGAGTACGGAACCGGCGCCTACGTGTCTGCGCCTGCGGAGACAGGTCTCAACGCGCCCGTGACGTCAACGGGACGTGTGTGCGTGCGTGCGGCTTGGTGCGCTCCGGAAGGGGAGAGAGGCCGGGCCTAACTGCGGAGACAGGTCTCAACGAGTCCGTGACGTCAACGGGACGTGTGTGCGTGCGTGGGGCTTGGCGCGCTCAGGAAAGGGAGAGAGGCATGACCTAATTGCGGAGGACCATGGCTACGACGCACTTCTGGCTACGACGCGGCGGACTTTGCTACGACGCACTTGACGGCGGGTTGCTGCTGCGCACCTGCTGCCCTGGCGGGGAGTGAGGGAGAAAACGGACCCTATATAAGGCGGAGCGCGAGGCTGCTCAGGAGTTCTCTCGGATTTGACGACTGTATCGCAACCATGTAATTAAACCGTTCGTTACGTTACCAATTCTCCCACCTCCACTGGACCCCTGGGTTCTTCACTTCGGGGAATGGTCGTCGTCACGAGCCAGGAAGCTCCCGGACGTGCGGCTCAAACCCCGCCTCTAACAACTGGTTGGCAGCGGTTGGGATCGGACCATGCGACATCGTGCTACATCTGCGGGTGAGCGTTTGGACTTTGCTTTGAGATTCGCCAGGCTTCAGATTATGGGTGATTAATTTTGAACTGCTGGGAATCCTTAGGTTTTGACTCGTGCGCTAGGTTTGTGTACAACCTTGCGACAAGTTTTAGAACAAAGCCAAAGCTAAAGAGCAGCGATCATGGATCTAATGAGGTTACTGAGAACAGATTTATTCTGTTTGTGTGAAGAATTGGGTGTGGAGGTGGAGCAAAAGATGAAGAAATCTGAGATCAGTAAAGCGATTTCAGAGAGCGCGGAAGCAGGGGAAATTAAAATTGCGTGGGAACTACTTCAGAACGCTAAAAAGGAGGCTGCAGCGAGAGAGGAACGAGAACGAGAACGAGAGCAGGCTGCAGCGAGAGAGGAACGGGAGCAGGCTGCAGCGAGAGCAGGCTGCAGCGAGAGAGGAACGAGCGCAGACTGCAGCGAGAGAGGAACGAGAGCGGGAGCAGGCTGCGGCGAGAGAGGAACGAGAGCGGGAGCAGGCTGCGGCGAGAGAGGAACGAGCGCAGGCTGCGGCGAGAGAGGAACGGGAGCAGACTGCAGCGAGAGAGGAACGAGCAGCGCTAAAAAGGTTAGAGTTAGAGATGGAACAACAGCGATTAAACTCACAGAACAGTAGAGTTGGGACTCCGGTGCGAGCAAGTGAGACCGAGTCGTATCAAATGAAGAAGCTCATGCAGCCGTTTAAAGTTGGGGAAGACGTGGGCCTGTTCTTAGTGAACTTTGAGAGGACATGTGAGAAGTTGAGCTTCGCCCCAGAAACGTGGCCGCAACGGCTTTTGACTTTGTTGCCCTGTGAGGCTGCAGAGGTTGTCGCGCGCCTTAGTGCTGGAGACGCGGACGACTACGACAAGGTGAAGTCCAGCCTTTGAAACGGTACCGCCTTTCTGCCGAGGCGTTCCGTCAAAGGTTTAGAAACGCATCCAAAAAGAGCAGCGAGGGCTACTCGGAATTCGCTTACGGGCTTAAAACCAATTTGATAGAATGGTTGAAGAGCGAGGAAGTGTACGAAAGCCGAGACAAGGTAGTCGAGTGTGTGTGCCTCGAACAGTTCTTTCGTAGCATTCCGCAGTCAGTCAAGCTCTGGGTGCAGGACAGGGTAGGAGTCGACACTGTCGAAAGGGCCGCTGAGCTAGCCGAGGAGTACGCAACGCGTAGAAAGCTGAGCGGAGAGGAAAGCGAACCCGGCCGGAGCGATCAGCGCAAGACCTTCCGACAGGGAAACGGCTCGCGAGAAAACGGGCCCGAGAAGCCCGAAGCAGGACAAAAGGTCCCAGAAAAGAGCGCAGAACACTCGAACGGAGACGAGGCGCGGAAAAGCCAAACAGGGCAGTTCGAGGCAAGGAAGCCGTTCCTGTGCTACAACTGTCAGGAGCCGGGACACACAGCGGCCAGATGTAACAAACCGCGGGTTGTGTTCTCGACCGTGACCGGTAGTGACGAGGACCTGGAGCTCCTTCGTCCCTATCTTCACGAGCTCCAGGTAAACGGAAAGCCGTGCAGGGTGCTTCGGGACAGTGCAGCGACGATGGACGTTGTTCATCCGTCGTATGTAACGACATCCGATTTTACTGGAAAGGTAGTTTGGATCAAGCAGCTGCTCGAAAAGCACAGTGTCTGTCTGCCTATGGCGACGGTAAGGATAACTGGCCCGTTCGGAGAGCTAGTGACAGAGGCGGCTGTCTCGCAAACAGTCCCGTTGGAGTATCCTTATTTGTTTTCTAACCGGTCAGAATTCCTGCTGCGCGAGAGGGGTCAACAACTGGGAGAGGGACTAGTTCAGTCAGGTACGAGGTCCAAATCGCGTCAGCTCGCCCCTTTGTTGACGAGTGATCCAGAGCCAGAGGCAGCTGTCGGGGAGCAGGCACTCCCAGAGCTCGAGGCAGAGAAACGGGATGAGAGGGACCAGGTTGTAGAACAGCCTGACCTCGTAGCACTAGAAAGTGTACGCCGTCCCAACGAACCGGCGGAAAAGGCGGAGGAAGACGGGATCAGTGAAAGATCTCTCGTAGCTCCGGCGTCACGTAACTTTGGTCCTCTGCTACGAGTAGACAGAGTGTCTTTGACAGTCGAGCAGAAGAGCGACCCTAGTGTGTCAGGGTTTCGCGGTACAGCTCAGGAGATTGCTAGGACCAATGTAACGGGGCATGAAAAAGGCGGATTGTTTTATCGGCGCTATAAGGACCGCATTTTCACGTCTAGAAATCACGTGAAAATCGATCACTACGACTTCAGGGCAAGAAAAAGGAAAGGCAAATTTAACGGCAATGCCGATGGGTTGAGCAGATTTTTCTGGCATCACGAAAAACAGTAGGGATGATCTCAGAGGTCTTCGTCATCCACGGGAATGAGGATCTAAGTGGGGGCACTTCGTTAAAACCCCAAAAGGACCTCACAAATTGCAAAGAGTTTTTGTCTTTTGTATTTTGTTCATTGTGACCTCGTTGGAAAAATGAGTTTTGTTTTGGCGACAGCGGGTCTCGATACCCGAATTGTCCTAAGGTTTTAAATTTGCATTGTTTTGGCAAATTATTGTAATCCGTAGTCCAGTCTGGCGGGTCTCTGGCGAATTCCGAGCGTTTGACTGCTGTGTGGCGTGGTGTTGTGTGGGACGTTTCCGCTAATGCCTCCGTTGTAAGAGGTTTGGGAGTTTGTTGGGTGCTTGCAGCGTCTTCTCAAGGCCTACTCCAAGCCCACCTCTTCAGGCCAGCGATCGTACCACCGGCCTTTCGAGGTTTCCCTGGCCCCGGAGGGGCTGTTAAGAATGGAACCTTCGGCGACCTTCTTCCGAGTTTCAACGCTGCGGAAACGAGTCATGACCAGTCCGGGAACGTCGCCTGCTGGACGGGGCCTACGCGAAACGAGTCCCGACGAGTACGGAACCGGCGCCTACGTGTCTGCGCCTGCGGAGACAGGTCTCAACGCGCCCGTGACGTCAACGGGACGTGTGTGCGTGCGTGCGGCTTGGTGCGCTCCGGAAGGGGAGAGAGGCCGGGCCTAACTGCGGAGACAGGTCTCGACGAGTCCGTGACGTCAACGGGACGTGTGTGCGTGCGTGGGGCTTGGCGCGCTCAGGAAAGGGAGAGAGGCATGACCTAATTGCGGAGGACCATGGCTACGACGCACTTCTGGCTACGACGCGGCGGACTTTGCTACGACGCACTTGACGGCGGGTTGCTGCTGCGCACTTGCTGCCCTGGCGGGGAGTGAGGGAGAAAACGGACCCTATATAAGGCGGAGCGCGAGGCTGCTCAGGAGTTCTCTCGGATTTGACGACTGTATCGCAACCATGTAATTAAACCGTTCGTTACGTTACCAATTCTCCCACCTCCACTGGACCCCTGGGTTCTTCACTTCGGGGAATGGTCGTCGTCACGAGCCAGGAAGCTCCCGGACGTGCGGCTCAAACCCCGCCTCTAACAGGACTAATAGAGAGTGTCTCAATGCTCGCCGGCATTCCGGTGACGCTTATACAATATTGCTAATATGCCGGTCCTGTCACTATATGAAAAATGACCCCCGGCGTGCATGAGCGGATAAAAACATTCAAACAATAAATAATAAAGCATGTGGGCTATGAAAGGTGTGTCTCGTGTTGTTTTCTCTGCCGGGTAACTTTTATAGGGCACTTGTTCTTAAAGATTTTGATCGTGCTGGTGATATTTTGAACGTAGAAGTTCGCACAGAGCAGAAAGAACAAAGCGGTACTCACTTATTTCAAATCGGAATATATTACGTGGCCTTCAATTTATTTTGATCGTACATGCACTGGTAGTTACTGATCCAGTGTTACTGCGTAGCGGCACGTTCGTTTGGCACGTATATCCCTCATGCTGAAAAGCGCCGACGTCGTGTTCGCGCTAAGAGTGTCCGACAGTGCACATAAATACACGTACGAAGCCGTTTTAGCACCGTTTTTAATGCGATGAATTTGAAAGAAAAACGCCGTAACTGACCAATTATTTCGTCGGCCTTACTGAGAAATGTTCCAAGTTACCTAGTACGTACGAATTATTCGGGATATTTGCTCTTATGATCAAGCGTAGGGAGAAAATGCACTCTTTTTCCCATAGAAATGCATTACCGGAAGTCAATTTTCGACTGGTTGCTGTCTGCTTCAATTTGCGTCAGCACACTAGCGCCACTTGAACCTCTAGCGTACATTATAATAACTCTATGGTTCCTCCTTGTTCGTGGTCAAGTTGCCCAGAGAAGGGAGGAACGGAAGTTTGGATGAAAGGAGGAGGTCCAGTTCCTCCCTGTCAATGTGTACGGTCACCTCAAGAAACGCCTAGAATGGTATACCCTTCTTGACAAATGTGTTCATCCTCCTGACTTTTAGAGATGTGACCCTATTCGAAATATGTTACCACAGCCCTCTTTCTTCGTATTTCCCTGTGACCATTACCAGACAGTTTGAATGTAAATAAGAGATAACTCTGTTAGAATGTGTCTTGATTGCTTCATACTGTCCTTTTTCCATGTAATAAATACAAAAAAAATCCAGTTGGCGCAGGGGTAGAACATCCCACTACTGACCAAGTGGTCGAAGGTTCGATCCCTGGAAGCAGCGGTTGTTATTTTTTTTTCGTTAATTGTTTTTTTCGTTAATTAATTATTTTTATTTACCAAAACAGGCATAAAGAAACCCAGACCGATGGAAGGAAAATTAAAGTCCTTATTATCCACCGACGCCAAGCTTCATCAGCGCGCTGTTTGATAAACAAGATTTGGGCACCCAGGTTGGATCTAGCCGTTTACGCAGGGGCCAAGACGACGAGGTCGGTCCTTCAGTCGTTTCTTTTGCCGTGGCGTTTTCGACATTCATAAAGAAAGAAGTTTAAACACATCCGTCATAAACCGCTAAGCTTCGAAACGATGCCGACACTGCTACGTACACTGGGCGGCTGCGATCAGCTGCGATAGCGGCGGGCTTCGGGCCTCGGCCTCTTCGGCCACATATCGTAACTCGGCTGCCTCGGCCGCCTCGACTGCCGGGCCCTGACCCTGGCTGCGACCACTGCAACCAACGGTGCAAAGACTACAACGCTGTGACGCTACGAGGACTGCAAGCGAGTTGTGGCCCTTTGAGGTCCCTTGTTCTCGCGACCGCTGTGCAGCGACTGTGATGTGTGGTTTATCTGTGCGTCTTCTGTGCAACGTTCGGTGTTGTCACCCCTTACCGTTTGCCAACTGACCATCACCTTAATTCTGTGTTTCCGGAGCTGCAGATGGCCCTGCTGCTGTTGTGTACGAAGACGCGAACGGTCGCCGGCGTTCTCTGTGTGCATAGGCGCCCGTTCGTTCTTGTTACCCCTTATCGTGTCAACCGACAATCACATTAATTTTGTGTTTCTGGAGCTGCAGATGGCAGTGCTGCTGTTGCGAACGAAGGCGCGAACGGTCGCCGACGTCCCATGTCTGCAAGGGCACCCGGAGGTGTTGGTGCAAGGAGGGGTGTGTGGAAGTTGCTGCGTTCTACTTCTGGAAAAGACGCAAGAAAACGAGAGGCTTTTCCTTTCTACTCCGGCCCCTCTCCTCCCTCCGGGAATATTTCTGCGGGCGCTCATGCCAGTGTGTCGTGGTATCCGGCCAACTTGTTGAAAGCCAGTTGGTAAAAGGCCAATTTGTCGATAGACAACTTGTAAAATAGCCGTCCGTCATAGGCCGATTTGCAGATCCCAACTCGTCGAAGACCAGTTTGTTTAGTAGGCTTCAGAGGATTTAAAGGAACCCCTTATTGTCGTTTCTTGCGTCTGCATTTGTTGCCCATTAATCATGTGATGCGCGGCCTCTGCCATCCGACTGCAAGGTACTATCGGGAGAAAGATTAGATGCGAACAGCGGAATATGTGGTTTTCGATACACTGCGTCACCTGGCAGCTTCTGGGAACTCTTGCAATGTGTTGGCGGAGTGAAGGTACGACGTCTACGCAGCCTATTATCTACTGCAAGTGCTAGACCGAGCTGCTTTGAAAAATTATGCAGGCCAAGATGATGTTTGTTAAAATCAGCAGAACCCATCGTTGAGCGAATGATTATCTACGTTAATCGCGATAGCATAAAACGGTTCGGAGCTATGCGCGTTCGTCAGGTAGGACAGCACTCTGAGATACGGCAGCCCACTCTTAAGCGCGATTCTAAATTTGTTGACACTTTGCAGCCGTGCGCGATCTCCAGCCGCACGTGCGTTGTGTCACCGGAAGGCGAGCAAAGCTCGCGCCATACATGCAAACGCTCAAAATAGTACGACAGACTTTCTGGCGTCAGCTAGTCTCAACCAACGGTCTTAACTGTTGCTAATATCTGCCAGCGACGTGCCTAGCGCTGTCCAGCATCCGGTGCGCGACGCGTTGCCATTGCACGAAGGCTCATTCCGCGCTGCGACGACTTGAAAATCGGCCGCTGTCATAGACCATTTCGCGATGCGCGGACTGGCGTGACTAAGACCAGTGTTTAGGCTCACGAGCGTCGTGAATACACTCTGTATTGTCGTATTCTTGCTCTGCATTGTTTATGCCCTTAATATATTTTGTTCCCTTGTGCATATCTCAAGCTACAAGGTACTATCGGGAGAATGATTAAATGCGAACAGCGGAATATGTGGTTTTCGATACACACTGCGTCACCTGGCAGCTCTCTGGGAACTCATGGAAATGTGTGTTAGGAGTGAGGGTACGACGCCTACCAACCCTATTATCTACTGGGAAGTGCTAGACCAAGGGTGCACAACTAAAAAATTAGGCGGGCCAAAATTATGTTTATTAAAAACTGTGCAGGCCGCACCTAGTGCGACGTGTTGCACATTTTGGTTGCGGTCAGGCTTCCGATATCAGGTGTTATCGCACTCGTTTTCGTCTTCAGCACGTCTCGCAATGTCATGTCCGTCATGACAGATCCAAGGTAGTTCTTGTTCAGAGTCGTCAGTCATTAGCAGCGTGCGAGTGGTTCGGGCAGTTGTAGGCCCGATGATACGAGTACATCCAAGACTCGAGAGCTGCTGCCTGCCTGTGACAAATGAGACTGCGAAATCCGCATAGCTGCGACTCTCATGCCGATTATTTGTCTGTGTGCCTAATGTTCTACATTCTTGCCGAGTGCGGCAACAGTTGATCGTCCTGTTTTTGTTTTCTGCGCATAACCAACATGCTCAGGCACTGCTGTCTGTTGTGAAAGTGGTCATGAACGACTATGCGATTGGTCGCCGATGTTGCCATGTGTCCGAGTGCCAACCAACGATCATCTGAGGATCATCTTGGTTCGTGTCTCTGTGCATCATCAGTATCGCTAAAACAGTGCAGTCTATCCTGGAATTGGTTGTGAACGAAGATGCGACGGGTCGCTCAGGTCTCCCTGTGTTTCACAGCAAGATGACATATGCTCCCTGGTTGCTATTCTATTTAAGATATCAGTGTTTTAGGGAACCGTTTGTGCGACTATGGTATAATCGATCAACCTGCAGATAGTCATGTTCTGACGCTGATCTAGACCGTAACTTCGATCGTACTATGGCCAATATCGCTGTCGTCTGCATGCAATGTCATGCTAGCCGCACTTTGGGTACTCTCGGAAAAGAAGGCTGAACAGCATTGAAATATTGCAGAAAGGAGACGTGTCCTTGTCTTCAAACAATGGCGTTTCTTAGTGGTCGAGACTCCTACGGCATGGTGCGCCGGTCTTGTCGGGGCTCCCAAGGCAGCGGGAGGCTATCGACTGTGCGTCGGCTTAACCATGCTGAACCAGGTCATCCTCCGAGAGCAGCATATAATGCCGACCGTCGACCAGGCGTTCGGGTTGCCGGGAAGCGCTACCATCTTCTCGAAACTGGGCGCAATGTCTGGGTTTCACCATTTGCGCCTCTTCGAAAGCTGCCAGGAGTACATGACGTTCATTACACCCTTCGGGCGATTCTATTATCGCTGCCTGCCCTTCGGAATTAAGTCGGCCCCAGAGGTGTTCCTGAGCCCCATGTCACTGATTCTCGAGGGAATTAAAGGATGCGTCAACATGGTAGACGATAACCTGGTGTTTGGCAGAGACCGGTCTAAACCCGACAGCCAACTACAGTCCTCGAGAGACTGCAGCAAGCAGGAGTTATGCTGAACGCCTCCAAGTGCCGCCTCGGGGTGTCGTCCCTCAAGTTCCTCAGTGTGGTGTTGAGCACCAACGGCATAGCACCAGACCCCGACAAGGTACCCCGCCATCACGGGTATGCGATTTCCGACAGACGTGCAGGGCGTGCAGCGCCTCCTGGAAATGCTGAACCACATCGGATATTTCTTGCTGTGCCTGTCCACCGCCACTGCGCCAATCGCGCTCGTCCTAAACAAGGACACGGTCTGGACCTGGGGGACTGGCTAAGCTTCAGCCTTCGACTCACTAAAGAAGATGGTGGCATCCAGCACCAGCGTGGCTTGAAAGAGCCCAGAATATTCAGCAACCGTTTCTGCAGGCACCAGCTCGTACGGCCTGGGTACCGTCCTTCTGCAGGAGCAACATCTGGTGAGCGACGAGCGGTTGCCTTTGTGTCGCGTTTACTGACTACTGCCGAACAGCGGTACAGCAAAATCGAGAAGGAAGCGCTGGGAGTCCTGTGGGCCATCCAGAGGTTCATAAAGCTGCACAATCTGAGCTCTTTTGTCGAAACCGACCACCAGCTGCTGGTCCGGTTGCTGGGCTCCACCGACCTCGACCTCATGCCTCGTCACGTCCAGTAGTTCCGCATCCAGCTGCTGCGCTACCGGTTCATGGTGCAGTATGTTCCTGGCAAGTGCCTCGCCACTGCCAACATGTCGTCTAGAGACCCCGAGGTCCTCGTTCCAGCTGCGTTTTCTGCGCACAGCGTCGAGCACTTCGTGTCACAGGCTGTGACTGCACACTCTAAGACAAAAGAGAGGAGAAAGATAGCAACAGCGTGTTTTCCTCGATTTCACTAACGCGCCCCCAAGCGGATCCGAGAAGCAGGAAGGAACAAGACGTCTTGCTTCTTTCTGAGACTGACTGGAGGAAAGTTATTCCACCTTATTTTCGTGAGCTGCTCTAGGCTTTGTGACTTCTTTATTATTTTCTTTCAGACACGCTGCGTGTGCAGTTTGATAAGCAGTATTTGTGCACCCACGCATGCCCATGCAGCACGATAAGTTACCTGAAATTGTGAACCTTTGTATGTCAACCACAGGGCGTCCATAGTATATTCTGCCAAGAATGCAGAGCAGGATGCTGGTTTCTGCCCTTCATTTCGTCAAATAAGTAAACGAAGCCGTCATGAACCGCCAAGTTCTAAAATGGTGCTACGTACACCGGTCACAATGGATGCGCAAGGGTTGCCCGAGTCTGCTTGAGCCTATTTGAGCGTCACGACGGTGAGCCCGTGACTATGGTGACCACGAAATCCACCGTTGCAGCGACTCTGCCTGTTATTAGTCTGTGGGTCTACCATACTGCATTCTTACCGAGTGTGTGAACCGATGATCGCCTTGTGTTCTGTTTCTTCACGCATGACCAACATCGCTATGGCAGTACTGCCGGTTGTGAAAGTGGTCGTGACCCAAGACGCGAACCATCGCCGATGGCACCGTGTGTCCCATTGTCAACCGATGATCATCTATCGTCTTCGTGGTTTGGCTCCGCGCGTCATCAGTATCGCTATGGCAGTGCTCTCTACTGTGAGAGTGTTTGTGCACGTAGACGCCAACAGTCGCCGAGCTCACCTTCTTTTCGCTGGAAGTTGACGTATGCTCTTTGCTTGCACTATTCTATTTCAGGTTTCAGCGTTTTAGGGAACCATATGTGCGGTTACTGTCAGTCGATGTACCCGTGGATAGTCGGGTTGTGAAACTGATCGAAACCATAACTGATCGGGCATTCTGTGTATTGTCTTGACAGCCTCTTCTAGCTTGCTTCTTGTCTGCATAAATTGGTTGAGTAGTGTGTGATAGTATGTCTTTTTATTGTTCCTGGTCTGGGGATTGTGATGGGAGCTGTACACCAGCTGGCCTGTGTTTTCACCCTTCGATGTTGAAGGACCAAACTGTTCTTTTTCTTTTTTTAATTCTCTCTTTAATCCCCATATCCCCCTCCCCCTAGGCAAAGTAGCCAACTGGGATTACAACAAACCAGGTTAATCTCTGTTTTC
>JAZHYW010018104.1:0-59203 GCA_037355805.1 Ixodes ricinus
TAAGACATAAACTTCAGTTCATCTTTGAAGCAGCACTATGTGCAAGAAATCTACCAGCACAATATAACCTGTACTGGGATTGAAAACAGGGGTCCTATTTGTCAACGGCATGCTTCAAAATTAATTTTGTTGAAGAAAAAAAATTGTAGCAATATTTACGTGGCAAAACACAATTTGATTCTGGCACAAAATCAAACCGCTGTAACTAGCAGTTATCCTTCTTACCTCATAACTGTCGGAGTTAACGATTTGAATGATTCGACGTAATCCCTCCTCCTCTTCTCTCCTCCTCTCTCTCTACCCCCAACACACACACACACACACACACACACACTCTTCTCCAAATAAACTCCGACCGTGCCACGCCTTGACACATATAATTCATTCTAAGCTTAAGCTTATCAGCACAGAAAAAATTATAAAGCACAAAAACTTTACCTATACCCGTTTTCACCTCAAGAAGCATAGTAAAAGAAGTCCGGCTCCTCGCGTAGCATTACTAATTTTCCCCTTACGTTGATAATTAAGATATATGTAGGTGAATTTTAGATTAGATATATGTTATCTTATCAAGACGTACATATTGCAAACGCCAAAAGCATCGCTTTTTCCTCCGACAACCAAATCTCGTAAGAACTACTTCGCGCTGCGTAAGAATATTGCGCAAAACTTCCTGTTTTCTTGAGGTGAAAACGGGTATAGTTTCTGGGCATATGAAAACAAACACACGGCACCCCTATCAATGAAGTTCCTTGTACTTGTAAAGAAAATTTCAAATTTAAAATATGTCTTATGAATTGCTTCGCAAGCGCGAAAATCAAATTACAATTACCTGTTTCATACAAGCTTCCTCCAGCCCTCCCGGGCAGTCACTCATCGCGTCGGAGGAAATTTTCGGTACTATACTTCATCTCACCTTAGCACGGACTAACTGCGACAGCTGTGCAAGCGCGAGCGGCTAGCTTCGACTGCATTGACTGGAGCACTCGCTGCACGAGCGCTCGTGCAGCCGCCGAGGCTTCATCCAAAGCAACTAGCTCGGGCTTTTGGCACGTGCGGCTAACAATAGTCCATGCTAAGGTGAGACGAAATATATAAGCACCCGCTTGCTTTCACTGGGTTTCCACGTCACTCGGACTCGGCGATTCTGAAACGACCGGTGCCGACAGTTACTCCCACATATTGTGCTTAAAGCTCAAACTTCTAAATTAAAGGAGATGGTCAGTAGACTGGGCATAACACGTAGGGAGACTAGAACTTACCAAACAGCTTTAGGATCCGCGCCTTGAAGAAGTCCGATTACGTTTCGTCACACAAGGCTTGACGGGCAGAAATTCTCCACATCAGAAATTGAGATGATATGTGGCTCATGGTCGTCCTCAAGACGTACGCTTGCATAATCGTTCGTAAAATTCCGGCCGCTCGACTGGTCTCGACTCTTCCACGTGCTTCAGGCGGTTAGATGTTTAGACTTCCCGCGAACGTTGCTTCGGGTTTTCCACGCTTCCATCCTCCGGCCGGAACGTTCGGTTTATCGCGTCAGACAACCTCGTTGCGTCAGACTTTCTGACGTAGGGATGTATCACGTGACTATAATACTTCGTAATTTAACTCTTGTTTTTGTTTGCTGAAGTAAACAAATACTTAAAAGATTTACTTATTGATCTTAATTTAGCAAAACATTTGCATAAATTGCACTTTAAAAACTTATTTTTGTTTTATATGTCACTCCAGTGACTCCAGCTCACTCTATATTATCACGTGCTGTAACCCGCAAGGGTGACTCGGACTGATGAACTTAAAAAAATTATAAACGTTTCCAAAAATTATAGGATTAATTAATTTTCAAATGTAAATACCAAATATATATTAAACTTATAACGAAGTAATTTTTTATTTGTTATTTTAAGTCGAAATTGTATTTGCTGCGGGATGACGTCGGCGCGAATTTTAAAATTTGGATTTGAGACATGTAGGGTGTCGCGCTGTGCGACCATGAACCCAAACAAAATAAATACTTGGAGCCAGGAAGTATACCCAGCTTGCCAAGGACAACAGGCCGGAGACGAAGTTGTGTCCTGAAAAATGCTGCAACAGGTCAGGACCCCGGACCGACGTCGCAGACAGCAGTTTCTGTCGGCTCGGTTGTCTCGGAACACGGTGAGACAGAAAATCCCCGTGAACTAAGTAGTACCAATGAAATCAGAAGCGATCACGGTACTGGGCCATGTTAGTGAAGACACAAGTGATAAAATGGTGAAAGGCGACGGGAGACTTGAAGACGATTTCCTGTCCAAGTTTCCGAAGAGGCCACTGCCAAAGTCGAATGTAACGAGTCCGACGTACCCTGTTTCGGCTGGCCTTAATTGGACGCAGGTTGAAGGGCTTTTGAATCTCGAAAACTTCCGTGCTGGAGTGGACACTTTTCCCGGTACCAAGGAAAAATACAACATTGGGAAGCCAGAAGCCAAACTAAAGGCCCAAACTGCCAACAAGCGCAGGCGTAAAATGCCTTTCAAAAAGGAACTTCCTTGCTCAACTACAAATTGGAAAGCGCTGCCTGACACCTACTCTGTGTGAAACAAAGTGCAATCATAATTTCGGGAAGGTCATCCTTATTTCGTGTGTGTGTGTGTGTGTGTGGGGGGGGGGGGGGGGGGGGTCAGTGTGTGTGTTTGTTTGATGTGCATTTTATGTGCTTTTTTAATGACGTCTATGGTGTTATTGAATTATTCGATGTTATTCGGCACTACCGCCTTTTTTTTCTGTTAATAAAAAGCATGCGCACGATAGAATGTGCACGTGATCTGCCGCCCCAGAACGAGAGCGCAGCCTCTGCTAGGGCTCAAACAGGATACGTTCACATGGCAAAATGGAAGCCTGAAGTATCGCATTTTTTCGCCAACACCGCCAAAGTTATGAAGTTGTGATGTCGGAAGTCACAGAGAGCTTTCGACCAATCGTGGGAGATGATAATAGGATTTTTGAGTCAGTGTTATTCTATTTTTGACCCGGTTTTACTCTGATTTGCTCGGTTCGGGAGCGAAATTTATATAAAATCGAGAAGGTTTCACTCCGAAACCAGGTAAAACTGAATAAAACGGAGTAAAGTCGAATGTGAATACATAATCGAGGTTGTGTAAAATGGAGCTAGAAGTTCTTAAATGGCCACTTTTTGAAAATCGTTTTACGCTATTATTGTTACTGAGACATACTGGAAAACAAGAGGACAGAATACACCGCTAAAACTGCAGAGTTCCGATGATACCTGAATTTCGTGGTTTGCCTATATATAATTATTCACATACCTTGTGCGTACTATATGCACACACAATGTTTCCGTTCCCCATAGTCTTTTTTTATGTTCCACTGGCAGCCGCATGTTTTATAACACGAGAGAGGACAATACTTAAGTAATCAGGAAATTCTAAAACACATGACAAAAAAAGAGTTCATCTTCACTTTATTAACTGAATGGTTTATTTAGTTAGTGTCTATATGGCCCAACCCAAGTTATATAGCTAAAAAGAAAAAGTTTATTTGGCAGATAGGAACCCATCGGTTTACGATAAGGAAAGAAGGATATTTAAGACAAACAGACAAGACATCGGGCCCATCGGGCAGGCACGTATCTGCAGGGGGAGGGGGGGACCCATGGGGCCTGCCCCCCCCCCAAGACTTCCATTTGGTGGGGCCTCCTCTCCCCCTCCCCTTCATACAGCATTTTGTCATGGGCGAATCAAAATCCTGGCTGCGTGCCTGCCATCGGGTATGACTGCGCTAAAATATTTTCCTGTGCTCAAAACATAAAACTTTAGTATATAACACCTTTAATTTCTCCACTAAGCATACTGTTTAACCTGATAGATGCCCACTTAATAGATTTCATGTTCTGTATGATCCTCATCTCAAATGGTCCAACAGAAATTCCCAGTCGACCATTAAAAGTTCTCGATCCGAAATGCACTTCATTTGACCAATGAGGCTTTCGGTTCAACCAGTACAACTTGTTATTGGTCCTATAGAAGGACCAGAAGGCACTTGTATTGGACCAGAAGACATTCGTGTTGTTCCCATAGAAGTTTCTACTTGTCTCATAGAAGTTTCTGCCTGTCCCAGGCACATAGCCACAAAGGGGGGACGGCCCCCCCCCGGAAATCTTCCATTTTGCTGGGACCTCCTCTCCCCCTCCCCCTCATACAGCATTTTTTCATGAGCGAGCCGCCCCCCCCCCCCCCTCGAAACAAAATTCTGGCTACGTGCCTGACTTGTCCCATAGAAGTTCCTCATGGTACAATAGAAGTCTGTATTGGTACGATATAACTTTTTATCGGCCCAGTAGAAACGCCCATTGGTACGACAGAAATCCTATTGATCCCATAAAAATCTCTATCGGTCCCATAGAAAATTTTTGCTAGGGTGCATGTGCTAATTTGGCAATTGAGCATTGTCACTGCCATAGTGCACCGAGTTCGCTTCTCTGCTGTGCATGGCTCATTGCTATCTCCCGTACAATGGCTCTGCCACATTGCGCCACTGGCTGCAATGAGCGGCAATGAGCAAACTGAGTGTCGTGCACAATGACACAATTGGCATCATGGCGCTTGCCCCCTAAAGTTGACTTTCCCTCAACCTATTCTTGTGCCTTCCCCCGTGCTGCGGCTTCCCTGCAGCATTTCCACTTGCACCAATGTGCAAAACATCGGATTTTCTCATCGGCGCCAATTGCACATTCATGCTCATAGGTTTTGGCTATGCATTTCAATTGGAAAAGGCCTGCCATTTCCAGCAGGAATCGAATTATTCGATGTTATTCGGCACTGCCGGCTTGTTTTTTTTTTCTGTTAATAAAAAGCATGCGCACGATAGAGCAGTGGCGTCACGAGGGTCAGCGGCACCCGGGGCGGTAGTCCGCCGCGCACCCCCCCCCCCCCCCCCGCTTTCGCGTAGCCCGCCGCGACTCCCCCCCCCCCCCGCTCTCGTGGCCCGCCGCGACACCCCCTGAGCCCTGCACCCGGGGCGGTCCGCCCCCCCCCCCGCCCCCCTTCCCCTTGTGACGCCACTGCGATAGAGTATGCACGTGATCTGCCGCCCCAGAACGAGAGCGCAGCCTCTGCTAGGGCTCAAACAGGATACGTTCACATGGCAAAATGGAACCCTGAAGTATCGCATTTCTTCGCCAACACCGCCAAAGTTATGAAGTTCTGATGTCGGAAGTCACAGAGAGCTTTCGACCAATCGTGGGAGATGATAATAGGATTTTTGAGTCAGTGTTATTCTATTTTTGACCCGGTTTTACTCTGATTTGCTCGGTTCGGGAGCGAAATTTATATAAAATCGAGAAGGTTCCACTCCGAAACCAGGTAAAACTGAATAAAACGGAGTAAAGTCGAATGTGAATACATAACCGAGTTGGTGCAAAATGGAGTTAGAAGTTCTTAAATGGCCACTTTTTGAAAATCGTTTTACGCTATTATTGTTACTGAGACATCCTGGAAAACAAGAGGACAGAATACACCGCTAAAACTGCAGAGTTCCGATGATACCTGAATTTCGTGGTTCCTATATATAATTATTCATAAACCTTGTGCGTACTATATGCTCAGACAATGTTCCCGTTCCCCATAGTCTTTTTTTTATGTTCACTGGCAGCCGCATGTTTTATAATACGAAAGAGGACAATACGTAAGTAATCAGGAAATTCTAAAACACGTGGCAAAAAAGAGTTCATCTATGATTTATTTAATTAGTGTCTATATGGCCCAACCCAAGTTATATAGCTAAAAAGAAAAAGTTTATTTGGCAGATAGGAACCCATCGGGCAGGCACGTATCTGCAGGGGGGGGGGACCCATGAGGCCTGTCCCCCCCCCCAAACCTTCCATTTGGTGGGGCCTCCTCTCCCCCTCCCCCTCATACAGCATTTTGTCATGGGCGAATCAAAATCCTGGCTGCGTGCCTGCCATCGGGTATGTTTGCGGTAAAAGTATTTTTTTGTGCTCAAAACATAAAACTTTAGTATATAACACCTTTAATTTCTCCACTAAGCATACTGTTTAACCTGATAGATGCCCACTTAATAGATTTCATGTTCTGTATGATCCTCATCTCAAGTGGTCCAACAGAAATTCCCAGTCGACCATTAAAAGTTCTCGATCCAAAATGCATTTCATTTGACCAATGAAGCTTTCAGTTTAACCAGTACAACTTGTTATTGGTCCTATAGAAGGACCAGTAGGCACTGGTATTGGACCAGAAAACATTTGTGTTGTTCCCATAGAAGCTAGTTTCTACTTGTCCCAGGCATGTAGCCAGGGGGGGGGGGGGACGGCCGAAATCTTCCATTTTGCTGGGACCTCCACTCCCCCTCCCCCTCATACAGCATTTTGTCATAAGCGAGCCGCCAGCCCCAGCCCCCCCCCCCCCCCCGAACCAAAATTCTGGCTACGTGCCTGACTTGTCCCATAGAAGTTCCTAATGGTACAATAGGAGTCTGTATTGGTACGATATAACTTTTTATCGGCCCAGTAGAAATGCCCATTGGTACGACAGAAATCCTATTGATCCCATAAAAATCCCTATCGGTCCCATAGAAAATTTTTGCTAGGGCATGCATGCATGTGCTAATTTGGCAATTGAGCATTGTCACTGCCATAGTGCACCGAGTTCACTTCTCTGCAGTGCATGGCTCATTGCTATCTCCGGTACAATGGCTCTGCCACATAGCGCCCCTGGCTGCAATGAGCGGCAATGAGCAAACTGAGTGTCGTGCACATTGACACAATTGGCATCATGGCGCTTGCTCCCTAAAGTTGACTTTCCCTCAAGCGATTCTTGTGCCTTCCCCGTGCTGCGGCTTCTCTGCAGCATTTCCACTTGCACCAATGTGCAAAACATCGGATTTTCACATCGGCGCCAATTGCACATTCATGCTCATAGGTTTTGGCTATGCATTTCAATTGGAAAAGGCCTGCCATTTCCAGCAGGGTAACTTAGATAACTATGTGTTCCTCACACATATAACTTCTGAAATATATAGAAGTATGTTATTGCCTCTTTTATGTGGTGAGCATTACTTTTATCTGTCTGTGGGTTGGACGAAAACAGAGTAAACAGGGGCGCGCGGCGGAACTATGACGATTACGCACGCAAACCGTCAGAAAGTCTCCAAATAAGTAGCTGCCATGTCGAGTAGAACGTGAAATACTACTTCGTTTTACTTAACAAAAAATAATCTTGGAGGACGCTAAGCTTCGCCTTTAAAAGTAGAACATGATAGCGTTAACTGTCCTTGTTTGCTTCGTATTCCCATTTGCCGCGCATGCGTGTCTTGCGTGGCGTAGTCAAAAGCGCCTGACTCGCAACGGAAGGGTCGTGGGTTCGAAACCCGCCTAAAATTCTTAATTTTTTTTAAGGCAAAGAAATTACTTTAAAAAGGTGAAATTATTTGAAACACACGGAGACCTTTAATTTGCATTACATGTCTAGTTTTAATCACTCTCATTCCACGCATGATGTCACGTTTCACGTGAGCAATGGGGGTTGTTTGAAATTCTTGCGCGAGGGCATGTAGCTCTACCGTCATGACCCTATCAACAGTCACGCCACCGATATCTTCTTTTCAGCAACATGAGCTCGTTAACCCTATCGCATTGAAATCATCAATTAGCAAGGGTGATGCTCATTTGCAAATTAAATTGATTAGCATCTTGTCAAGAACAAACCTCAAGAGCCACACTCTAAGAAAAAGTGAGCACCCCCTCGTCATCATGCGTTTTGACGGCTGTAACGACCCCACAGGCTTACTCAACGACCCACTGGGCTGGAGCCATTGAGCGTTACCACCCTGTTGGCAGGTGACAAGCATGGGGTAGTCACGTTTTATAAACTCTTGAATTGAACATTCAAGTGCATGCCGTTGTTTAATAGTAAAAGCCACTTCAAAAATCTCAAAAAGTACTTGAAACTTGTTTTCTTTGTGCGTCGGTTACCACTTATTCAAATTTGAACCGTTCGAAACAGGCGTGTGGCTCAGTTCGCCTAAACTGGCAGAAAACAAACATTGCCAAAGAGTACAGGCAACCTTGGTAGGCACCTACTAAAACCCGAGGCAGATAAAAAGTATCGCGGTTGTCCTTTTTGCTTCCGTCGCGGGTTTTACCATGTACAGCAGCAAACAGCTGGCAGCTGGCGTCGTGCTCGAGAAATTTAACCAAATCTATAGAAATGCACAGGAAGCTACGCACAGGCGTGAGTTGACTTGAATGTTCTCCGGACGAGATACTCTTGCCGTCTTTTATTGTGCGGTTCAGTAAAGAGCGTGCTCTCATTAAAGGTGTGATCGGTCAGTTCTGCGTGCAGATCAGTTGCAAATGGCCTCCTCGGTTCCGCCGAACTTGCACGCCTGTCATACCCAATTTTTTTGCTTTCAAGTGCAGTGAAGTATGAAGTATTGGACACCACGACTGAGGCTGGACAGGACGAACGTACACAGATATATGGGATCATGTCCGTGTATTTCAGTATTTCTCTGTCTCGGGATATATGACTCGCCTTCACTGGCTCATTTGGCACATTTCATCGAGCATACTCGATAAAAAAATGCTTCAAACAAAAAGCGAGGGCGAAGGCTCTCATCGACCTGCATGCCATCGACGAGCACGCGCGGTACGTGGACGCGGCCGAACGTCAACGGAACGCCTTCGCAGCGGTTGTCATCGAGGCGTCGACCGGCACCACGAGGACGGCAGCGAGCGTGAGAAGCGCTGGAGCGGAACAAGCGGAGGAGATGGCCATCGCCCTGGCCATCGTCAACGCAGACTGCCACATGGTGCTGAGTGACTCGAGACAGGCGGTGCGAAAGTTCACCAAAGGCTAAATCTGCCGGGAGACCGAGCCAGTATTGCGAGTGGACAAACTGCAAGACAGAAAAGTGAGAATCAAGTGGTTCCCGGCGCACGCGGGCGACGCGTCGGAACGCAATGACAACCACAACGAGACGGCACACGCAGCGGCGCGAGCGCTAACCAACCGCGCCCCGGCGACAGACCGTCCGACGTGGTTGGAAGCTTGAGCAGCTTGAGCAGAAACACTTGTAGCGAAAAGAAGAAAACTGAAACAACGCTTCGGGGAGGACCGGCGGGCGGGCTTCGCTAGAATCACGTGCGCGTGCTCAGTGTGCTCAACTTTTACTCAACCGCCGCTGAAGTCATTCGGATATGTAAAAGAGAAAAGAAAATGCATCAGCGTGTGCAGAAAGCTGTGTTTGCAGAAATTGGTTTCGATAATTAATACAATGAATTAAACAGGCTTTTGTATACATGAAGTGCAGGCTAGCGAGAAAACGAAACTGATCAAAACGTGACGTGTAGCGACTATTCAAATTTATTTATAACCTGCAGTTCACTTTTGCAATTGATTACATTAGAGATACGAGCCCTTTCCTGAGGGCAGTAGAGAAAAATATTATATACGGGTAAATCTTGCACAGCCTTTCCGTATTTATGCAAAATATGACAGTGGTCACTATCCTAAAGCGCGGTTCAAACAGGCCCGGAATACGGAACCCGGGCCAGCCCGTGCGCCGGAACCCTACGGAACCCGGGCCAGCCCGTGCGCCGGAACCCGTAGTGACGTCAGCGCTCCCTCCGTACGGGCGGTGACGTAATTACGGCTTCCGCCACCCGGGTCAGGAGTTGAAAAATTTTCAACTTTTTCCTTCCCGGGTTGTGACGTAGGTTTCCGTATTTTCTCCGCGGCCAATCAGCGCGGCGCGCTTCCCTCCTCCGCCCTCCTTGCCACCGGCGTTCACGCGGTTCCGCGTGCGAATGCCTCAGATGCTCCGTGCTTGCTTGCGAGGATGGCTGCGACGGTGAACTTCTTGCCCGTCTCCGACGCGAGGAAGGCTGCAAAGAGTGCCGCTGCCGCGAAGAGGGCTGAAGTTGCCGCTGCGTTTGACGTACCCGAGAAAACCTATAAATGAATTCAGCTAGTTCAGCGGTACCCCTGGATCTACGACAGGTATCGTAGCGACCACAAGCACCAGGACAAGCGAAAGACCTCGATACTGCTTTTAATACTTTATTCACATGGTTTCGAAGACACGGGAGGTGGATGCAACCCGATGAAACGGCATCTTCAATGCAAATATGAGTGGCCTTCAGAAAGGCCGTTTGTAGAGGCAGGCAGTGGTTGGCTTGCTGGCTGCAAAGAGACCGGAAAGGCAGTGGGATGCACTTAAAAGGTTAAAATGGTGAACGACACCGGTACGCGCTGTAGATGAGTTTTTAGGCAGTACTGTACGACCGCTAGCCTAGAATCTTTAACACCCGTCACGCAGTAGTGAAACACGAACGTCTGCTGTTACGATGCTCATCCAGATCGAAACGGGCCGGGGTGGGGATTGAACCCAAGATCCCTGGGTTCTGCAGCGCGAGCTTTCGTGCAGAATTCACTCACAAGCAGCTTGTAAGCACACATCCTAGCTAGCACAAAGGACAAGGAAGCACAACGGGCTTCCGTCATACATGCACTCAAGGGAGCACAACATAGTAAACAGAAAGAGTGTGTCGTATCAGCTGCACATCTGCATACCATTGCTATTTTTTTATAGCACAGACGCAGTAAAATATGACAAGCGGGTGACTGTTACGAAAGCTTCTCTCGTGATCCTGCCGCGTTAAAAATGATATAAACGTGGTTCCACTGCGGGAGCGCACGCTCCACGTGAGTATTCCTGTGAGCGACGCGCGGGCCCACGTGGAACGCCACTTGATATATAACATGAAAATAATCCAAAATAAAAAGCAGCACACCCTACCTGGCTCGTGACATTCGGAAGCACTCGAAGAAGTCCCGGCCGTCGGGATCTTCGTACATCAGTCTCACGATGGTGGCATACTCGCCGAGCATTTTCCGAGACTTCAGGAGCTCGCGGACGGCCTTTCGCTTCTTTTTCTTCACGCTCCGCAGGTACTGCTCACACGCAGCCGCGAAAGTAGTCAGCCGACGCCAGTCGATAGTTCTTGCATATGTGACGTACCTCATCACACAAAGGTTCATAAGTGAGGCAAATCAAGCTTCGTAGTCGGGATCCTGCCGAGACGACGCCATCGCGAAAAACAAAGCGACGAAAACGAGGCACCAGTGCCGCTCTAGACGGAGCGCGAAGCGTGCCCGGCGCCCGGCGTGCCCGGCATCGCCTGCCTCGCCCGCGACGGCGACGACTCCGCTTGACGACAGCCGTTGATTGGTTGCCTGGGGAGCCGCCGTGACGTCAGCTCCCGTATGCCGGGGCCCGTCCGCGCGCCGCTCAAACCAAACCGTGACGTCGGCACCCGTAAACGGACGCCGGACGTGATTACGTCACTACGGATTCCGGCATCCGGGCTGGCCCGGGTTCCGTAGTCCGGGCCTGTTTGAACCGCGCTTAATGGGTCACAGAAACTACAGCAGTATATAAGCTGGTGGTGTCGATTAGTAGTGCGTATAGAAATGCAGACTGTCCATATCTCATGTTGTACCCTGTGCTGTTTGTGAACGCGTCCATGTATAAAATGCTATAGTGTCTGTATGTCGCGCATGTGTGAAGCGAGGTGTGGTTTGTGTACATTCGTGGATATCTGGCGAGGCGTTAAGAAAAACAGTTGGTTTCTTTTTCTTAGTTTAAGCGCTGTCCGTTAGGTGGCGCGTGTTGCAGACCAATTCAAGGAGTCGCGTGCTTATGTGTATACCTATTTGAGTGGAAAACATGGAGGCGTTCCATGGCTCCACGGAGCAGCCTACGGAGGGTTCGGTTCTCGGCCTCTCGTCCCAGTGGGATCAGTTCCATAGCCAGTTGAATGGGTGTTCCGTGCGGTGAATAGCGCCAAGCGCGTGCACAGACGCGGTGAGGATTACCAGAGACTTGAAAGTGGATAACGAATGCTAACCGGTGAGCAGGAGCGTTGAACGATCGGAACCTACGCCGCTTGAATCGGTGATGCTTCGCCTCGCCGTTGTCAGCCGAAAACGCCGGATCACTTGCGGCAAGCACAGCAAGCAGATGCTTTGTTCAATAAAGACATCATTCCATTTGTCGCTATACGATTCCTTCTTTGAATGTTTTCTGGCCGCGAAGTAAATGCAGCCGGTCGCGCGAAAGCAGTCGCAGACAAACCCCTCGAATGCCCCTCCACCCCTCACACACCGTCGCCCCTACCCGTAATAGGTGCGGTGCCGGTGCTTCGAGGCGCGTTTTGGAGTGATTTAGCACGCACGGAAGGCAGCGAACGGGCGTACGCACTTGAGAATCGTATTTTAGCAAAAGGCAGTCCAGCTCGCTAGGCCTTACTCGTATTGCTCCACTGTCGCTTGCCAGCCGCCATGTTTCTTTTGGGGGTGCTCGCCGTGAGCACCTGTTGATTGCGTGCCGTGTAACTACCCATGGGGTCGTTAGTATAACTAAGTGGGGGTAGCGATATCTGTGACGGCTTCTTACTACCCCAAAGGTCGTACCCTACGACTATCCTTTTGTTGAGAGTGCAGGCTATGCCAGCTCATCCTGTATAAGAAAATGTTCACTTGGGCAAGCGCTAATTTGGGCCAGATTCGACCTGAATGCGAAGGTGCTTATAGATTAGTGTGAACAATTGCGATTACTTCTTGCTGCATGATTAGACACATGCATGCGGTGCTGAGTGTAAACAATGTTTGTTTAGAACAACAAGCATTTTGATTGCCGCTCGGTGTTTCTATAAAAACTAGACTGAAAGGAATTATCTTATATCTTTCGTGACATTTTGAAAATTTCATTGCTTTTCGCTCAGTTGTGTCGTCATCATATACATATACATTGTGAAGCGTATTTCGTAAACCACATTTCATGATAGATATGGCCACGAGGTGACCATTTTATATTTTTATGTGCTGTAATTAATTCCTTAGTTCAAGGACACACTTACGATTTAACTTTTTATACTGCGACACAAAGGTGTACCAATCACGGGTATTTTAGGCGACCTACCACACTTCGCGACAACATTTTATACCGTGTAAATAGTTCAGCTTGAACTTTGAAAGTTTACTTAAACACGAAGAAAGAACAAAAATACAGTATAGTTCTAAATTTCAAGCTGATTTATTTACAGGTATGTACCAACAAGCTCAACTCTTTACTCTCGTACTTAAACATTTTGATTCAGGTAAAATATATGTTACTTGTAAACAAAGGGATGTTGAGTCGTATGAACACGACGTTATGTACGTTAATGTAGATTTTCTTCTACTCTTGCGTCGAAATTAAATAACTGAATTTCATATTTTTGGTACCTGAAAATAAAAGGAAATTGCACGGACGATCGAAGAAACTATATATTTAATCGTTTCACGGCGTAAGTAGTGTATATTGCCAAAACAACGCGGAAAATATATTTTCAATTTAGCGGTTCAAACCGGTTCGAACCGGTTCGAACCGGTTTGAACCGTTATTTTTTGCTCCCGGAACTGAACCGGAACCGAACCGAAAGCCGTGAACCCGAACCGGAACCGAACCGATAAAAATTTCGGTTCGACACTCTGCCTGTAACGGTGGCTGTGGTCGTCCTGGTTTCTTGAAAAGCGAGGGCGTCCGGCTTGGAAGCTGGTTTGAGACGAACTCTTGCATTGAGCTCCGCTGCCCTTAGATGGAGGCTCCTACAGTCGTGATTTTGGGTCGCAGCGTGATGACGTGCTTGATAGATGTAGAGCCGGAAGTTGCAGCTTCGCCGACCGAGGCTGTGTCACTCACGTGCTGCGCGGGCTGCTCGTTGCCACTCGCACTTTTGGTCCCATTCTTCAACCCGGCAGTCTCCAATGGAATGAGATCTTCCATGTCTATTTCTTCCGTTTCCGGCTCCACGTCAGAGATAGAAGCAGGTACAGATGTAGTAAACTTCTCAGGCGTAGCTGCGGGGAGCAGTCACAAGGCAGTGGTTTGGTTCTCCGGCGCCTCTACGCTGTCAGGCGGCTGCGTCAGGGGGCGGCGTCTGATGCGGTAGTCTTAGGGATTTTTCCTTTGGAGGCACCATTTTTTTATTTTCCTTGTTATGGACTGGCAGCTTTCTCATCCAAAATACTTTAGAAAGCTTGCTCGACTAGACGATGTGCTTCCTAAACCAAAGTGCGCAATAATGCTCTTTGCGAGAAGGAGGAACACATCTGTCGTACCTTGGGAGAGTCATGGCTTGAAACGGGTCGGACAAGCGATGAAGCACCAAAACTTGTCACCTAAACCCCCGGACCATGGGTCGGGGTGGTGGTTGTTTTCTTCTTGACCATATTGTGAAGGCTCAGTGGGTCAAGCACATGCAGTCCGGCGGCAAGCAAGTTAGCGTTTGAAAACGTTGGGCCTAGTGGCCGCAGCGAGGTTCCGTCCCCAGGGCCAGACCATGCAGATATTCAGCAAGTGGCAGAGGTCAGCGAATGAATAGGTGTCCAGAGCTGGTGCAAGCCAGTCAGAGCAGCAGGGAGGCAGATCAGCAGGGGCCAAGGCGTCCGACGCTATCGACGAAAACGTGACGCGAACCAGACTGCCGGGCCGAACTCATGTAGCAGATAAAGAGCCGAGCGCGGTCTTGGACGCCACCAGACTGCGCTCAGCTTCTATCTACTACACTGCGTCTCTCGAACATTAGACCTAAAATATTCGGGAGTAATCTAGGGAGGCTGACTAGGCAAGGTCATACTGGACTCCTTATCTTTTACCATCGGGGTAAGAATAAACACGAATCTTCTAGAGGTACGGAGACGCGTTCCTTATCGGTACTGCAATATAAATGGCGTAACAAACAATACTATGTTTATGGTGCACGTAGCTGGCAGCAAATGATACAAGATTCTTGAAATCAAAATGGCAACGTGCGTGATTACGGTTTTTTTTTTCAATGCATTGAAGACGCTGGGAACTTGACTGCTTCATTCGAGGAACACAAGAAACGAACTACATTTTGAAGAAATGGCTTCTTACTCAAGGCTTTCGAATGCAGATTTGATTTAGTTCCCGTACAGGCTTCTGAGGACTATTTCATTATATGGACAGCGTAAATACCTATTGTAAATAATACTTCAGCCCTAATGTGTTAAAAGACCCACTCAGCCATTCAACCCTCTTTAGTCCTTCAAACCACTGAGAAGTTCAAACTCCCTCAGCTCTTAAAACCCCTTCACCCCTTCAACTTTTCAGACCTCACCAGCCCTTCAACCCTTTAAAATCTCAAGTGACCATAGACCAACAATGCAGTTGACAACTTTGTTGAAAGTTCATTTCGGACATTGAGGTTTACAAGCATGGTGTAAAAAAAGACGATAAGAAGCAACGCGTACTCAAACTCAGGCGCAAGAAGTTGCAGACAAAAGCAGTTAGACCAAATAGAGACAACTGAGACCTTTGTTGCAAAACATCTTTTGAGGTACTCAACACGTCGCTGGGTAAATTCTTGGGATCTACGGTAGTTCAAATAATAATACCGAGTAGGTGCACTACACGCACACATACTCAATGTCACTAGCACGTTTAGCAAAAACCACGAACTCAAAACCAAATTCCACCACCGTTGAGAAATCCTGTGCACGGTCACGGTGTCGTCCCCGGTGCCATCACGGTAGCGCCTGCGCCGTATTTCTCGCTCACTGGATGAGCTTCTGAATCCGGACGGACAAATAAAAGATAGCTGCTATGCATGGGACTGGCAGTCGACACTGCGCATCCGCTCGTTGAGGCCATCCAATCCGAAATGACCAAGCGGCTTCCCCGACGTATATATGCTGAATTGCTACGTTATATTCCCCACAGACCCCTTACAGCGATTTCGATGGGTGTCCTGCTTTCACGGAAAATATTGAGACAGACCCCACAGGCATCTGAAAGAAAATGATGACGGGTCTCTTGCATACTTTAGAAATTCTTGACGGGTACGTCAGATTAGGGTGCCTACATGTTTCCGCTCCGCTTTAGGGTGGCGCCAACTTCTTGTTACCCTTTCCCAGATCCTCTCCCACCGCCATTTTTTCCCACTTCTTATTTCGCTAAACGTAAACAACGTTGAGTTTCTGTAGTCTCGATACACCGGCAACACTGTGAGGCCACTTCCGTTCCCGTTCATAAGAGGAGTCGGAGGCTCAGCGGGATGACGGTCGTCGTGGCTGTCACTCTCTTTATTCGGGTGTTTCATATTTTGAAGTTGCGAGCAGGAAGTGTGCGTTGCTTTTATCGAAACGCGAGCTCCTGCGACAAAATGGAACTCAACCGACCGGCATTGAACGCCGAAACCTCGCCGTCGGAACGATAGCGGTGAGCGCTCCCTAGCCCTAACGAGGATTAGTGGCGTAGTCCGAGCGCACGACCGGCGAGTGTGACAAAATGGTCAACGAAAACAGCAGAGGTTGCCATGGTAATGAGGTAGGCAACACTGGTTTGTCGGCAACATGTATCACAAGCGTTGTCGCCGCCCTAAACAGCGGAGCGGCAGAAACATGTAGGCACCCTACGTCAGATTCCTTAGAAAACTTCGACGGACATCTAAAATTCATAAGAACAATTTAGAGTGTACGGCTAAACATCTCTGAAATCCTGGTGGGCCTCATAGGCCTCCTGTGTTGCCTATGGTGCGTTACAAAAGGGACTTGTTCGGACTTGTTTTTGGTAGTGCAAACTTGAGCGTCTCAATCTTTCACAAAAGTAGAATAATGCCTGCTCGGGTGCGGAACGAGAAATCACGAGATAAATGCAATAACCAATACTTCGAATGCCGTCAAAGCACAGGTTAAAGCTAAGACGTTAAGGGTATAAGCCAAGAAGCGCCGTTTCACGCGTTCCAAATTAAACAGGCAAAAAAAAGGAGCAAAAAGGCTGGGGACGCCAGATGCTTTGACGTCACCCCCCAGAAGTACGGGACCCGTACCCTAGCGGTGGTGGGATGTATCTGGCTATTTCGATGATCTTGCGGCGTTGAATCTAGTCGATTTGGGAAATCGAAAGGTGTTTTCTGTTCTTCAGCATTATCACAGAAATATAAAAGCTCACCGAAGGTGCCATAAGTAGTGCGAGGTACAATCAGGTGAGCTTGTGCTACCCAAAATGAGGGCGCCACAGTTGTTCAAAGCTTCAGCGCAGAAGGTCTATAGACAATTTTTTAATGCGGAGAGCAATTCATCTGCAGTTTGCGCAGGGGTTCCGGTGACGTCAAAACGATGCCGAGTTCTGATTGGCTTTGATTAGAAGGATAGGGGTAGACCTCAATGCTACATGCCTTCAGGTCTACCAACTATTTGTTTGCAATCAGCCAATAAGAACTTGGCGTTCTGACGTCATCGCAACCCCTGGGCAAGAAGCAGACGAACTTGCGCTCTGCAAAGGGTGAACCAATAATTTGTTTTCAGCAGCACTGATATTTCATGAATTGAAATTATTTTTAAACTCGAACACTAAAAATTCAAAAGCCGAACCGAATCAATCATTCAACCACGTTTTCTAAAATATATGCACACTGCTACTTATAAGCTGTCAGAGTCTATTACGCAGTTATTTCAAGGTTGTTTTTAATGCGTTCTTACTAAAGTAAGGCGAAAATAGGTCAGACATTGCCCAATCAGAAACGCTTTCAAGGAAGACGATTTCGTCCAGCCGTGATGTTTTTGGTGCCCTTTAATGACGGCGAGGGAGCGCACCATACAAAACATTAGACTGGTTTTGTCTCGCCCGGTGCTCTGTACAAAGTGGTGACCGTAGCGTCTGCACAACAAGGCCGTACTAAAAAATTTTAAAACATCGCGCGAGCCACAGTTAAACTACATTTGAATCCCGTTTTCTAGCAAACGTAGCTTCGAGTTTTTTTCTATTTGTCCACAAAAATGGCTTAGACAACGCGAAATTCACAGCAGTATCGGGAGTTCAGGGATTTAAAGATAATATTGAATAGGCAGCACTTGAACAAATCAGTATTGTGACGTTCACATTATGCTATCACTGCAATCTTGCATTCGATGCGTTCTCACTACAGCCACTAGATAAATGGAGAAGTTTACTTTTCACACAATCGCATTAAAGTGAGGCGGAGTAAAACATTCACTGGTGTGTTGAGTGAGTTCTTGTTTTGGCAAGGAGGCATGTCGTAGAAAACATTCGTGTGGCAACAGTGACAAAACAATGAAATAACATTTCCTAATAAAGGATCGGGATTGTTTTGTGCATACATCAATTATACCATATTTTACAAAAATAATTCACACTACAGTTACACAACACTTAAATAACCCTGTCTAGAAAACGCTCTAGAATCTGCCTCCTGTCAGCAGTTAGCAAAAAGTGGCCTAGTCAACGTGTAGTTTGAAAAAAGTACTCGGACGCTGGGGCTTCGTCGCGTCAATCACTGTTGTCGAAAAAAAATTGCAACAGTTAAAAATATCCCCCCGCGTAAATATATCGTGAACAACATAATTGTGACCAATCCACAACATATTGATGTTACTGGGGCTTGGCAATACATAACTTCATGAGGTATTAGGTGCTTACCTGCTCGACCGTTCAGATAAATAATGGCTTTAATGATCCCTTGATAATACATAACTGCCTGCCTAAGTATTCGCCTATTGAATCTTTTTATCGCCAACTACTGCGTTACTGTCTGAAAACAGTTTCCAAGAATGCCACAAGTATTAAGATAGTAATGTGGCTTTAGATTGCCTGACTTGCCTGCAATTTAATTAAATAACTCTAAACATAAATAACCTTGCGCTGCCAGCGAAAATTTAAAGTCGCTGCAAGCGAAAGTTGTAAGCTTACCAACCAAATTTACAGAGCTCAAGATGACCTCAAGAACACATTGAGAAAACATAATATACGTTTTCCTTGGCTTATCCGACATTCCAACTGTTACCTAGCATGAGAAAAAACTCACGTTTTTGAAGCTTACTTCAGAATCATTGCAAGCGCCAGTAAGTCTAGCTTGATCGACTGGGCCCATTGGATAAGTAAATTGAAAAATAGTAAATAAAGTCACATTGTAGTACGTTTTAATCAATTAAAAATTCAGGAAACGATATTTTTTTAAGGCACCTATGCTCAGTTCACGGAAAGTTTCAATCACCAAAGAATATTCGTAAAGGTAGTTTATACCCGCAGGCGCCTGACCGAGCATGAAAAAACACGTATGCACATGGCACTTTGATAAGATCATTCGTTGTAAATCAGTGCTTAATTTTTTATAATGTCAAGAACCGTGTGAAAGAACCCACGCGATGACACAAAACCCTGCTCCACACCCATCATTTTATTAAGACTGTCAATCCAATAAAACTGCATCACTTAGATATACTTAAATTTAAATAATTTATTGTGTATTTCCGTAGCACCTTGTCTGAACAAAATTGTATTCGTTCTGTCATTGACACGTGTAACCATGATATAATCCTAGAAACCGAAACTTGGTTATCCGAAGTTGTAGATAACTGTGAGCTGTAGTAAAGTAGTGATTTGAGCTAGTTGGTACTTCGACATGAAAAGACAGCGCACAGAACAGAGATGAAGAGAAAGGGACACAGCCCTCTATCGTTCTACCTGTCGTTTCCTCTTCCTCTGTGTTTTGTGCAATGCTTTATCATGTTGATGATAACTGTGAACTGTTTTTTGTGACAACTATAATTTTCGTAAACACAAATTTTATTCTAGATGGGATGATATTATCGCAGAAACAAGCCTCCTTTCACGTGACTCACTCACAATACCTCTGATCTTGACTGGGTTCATCTGAAATCGCTATCTTCCTACCATATAATTGGCATATGTTATCGATCACCGTCATTCTTTGGGCACATCTGCAAACGTCTGGACGAGAGCGTATGCTGCGTAGTCATCAGTTACCTTAACTTGCCAGTAAGGCCGGTGATTTTAGATATCCATTATCAACAGAAGTGAACTTCGCTTTGGCCAGGTTGTAGTGATTCGTCGGATTGCAGAGAGTTAGTGTCAGTTACTCAGTTTTGCAACCTTCACTACTTTTGCAACCTTGCAACGAACAATCATGATTTGATTGTGTTCTTGATATATTTCTCATCTGATCCCGACTGCATTTTTATTACTATATTTTATACCATATTAGCGACCACAGTACTGTCCTTATTGGCTCAGTATTTTTTCTAACCTGACAAGCTGTCATTACAAAACAAGGCTTTTTTATTTTATTTAGAGGCCGACACCAACAAACCGTTGTGTTCTTTGACTATTTCTTAAACGAATCCCTGTTCTATTTTGGACACACGATCTGGAGCTAACAACTGGGAAGTCCTTAAGGATAAAATCCACAAACTTCTCAAAGACTGCATTTTGCTAGATTTTATAAACAAAAATCTTAAGGAGCCAGTGACTTCAAAACAATAATAAAAATATTCTTAACAGAAAGAAACGGTTATTTCCTCAGCCAAATCAAGATATATTCCTGACTTATTGTGAAAGCACAAAAAAAAAGCGAAAAAAAACTTACATATTAGAAATTAGAAAAGGTAAAACAAAGTTTATTAATCAGGACCTGGCTAACATGTTATTAATCAAAGCTCGAAGGTTTTGGCACGGGGTCCCTCCTAGAAAAAAAAAAATCCCCACCGATTATCCGAGAGAGTAGTGAGAACCTATAGTGTCTTCCAATGACTCATCATCCATATTTATCGCGTTCTTTAGTTCAGTATCCACGGGTAAGTCATTTCCACTGCCGTTGAAGTTATGTCCTGCTAACACGAGTCTCAATAACGTGGTATTTACACTACGCAAAATCCCGAACGCCACGGAACACTCGCGCGCAAACTCGGCTTGTAGAAACAACATCTCAAGAACTTTTGCTAAAAGACAAAAGATAAAGTACCTATCTCTTGAGCCACATTTTTCAAGCATCACTTTATTTATCTGATTTACCTAACAATTGGAAATTTGCAAAAGTAATCTTCGTGTAGACGTTTGGAGACCGTCATGATACATCTAATTACAGACCCATTTCTCTTACAATCAACCCATGTAAATTATACGAGCACGTCATATATTCGCAAGTCATGAACTCACATCGACTCATCTTTTGCAAATACAGTTTTATGGAGCTTAGTTACTTGAGTTTGTAACGGACGTATATGATACCTTTAGTGAGTCTTGTACTGTGGATAACATTTTTATTGATATCGCCAAAGCATTTGATAGTGTCACTCATAAACGTTTTCTCCTGAAGCTTTTTAACTAAACACTAATAGTCATGTTATTAGTTGGATTTTATTATTTTCTGCTAATCACAAGCACTCTGTTTTTACAGAATATATATCATCCTCCCCATTACTGTAAAATATGGAGTTCCCCAAAGCAGCGCCTTCGGACCACTTTGCTTTTTTTTTAACTTAAATGACCTACCTTTATCATTGTTACCCGTGAGGATTATCCCGACCACTGCGTTCTAGACCGCCGAATTTCTTGTTCTACTGACTCAGAGAATATTCAACGATACATTAACACATTGGGAGACTTGTCCTTAGCATGCCAAATTATCATACATGTTGTTTACAACAGGTGAATTTGTTCTAATTATTCTAAACATATCAATTACAACACACATATGAACTATAACATTCACATCATCACATCAATAACATGGTTAACAAAGCATCAATAACAGATGAATTTCTTTAATACAGTTTTACTCAGCTCTAAAGAGCGTAAAACGTACGGCATATACAATCGTCGTTCGGTCTAAAATGTAATATTTCAGCACAATATAGCACCCTCATTAGCAATACATCATAAATATATTATGTCCCAGTTAAAACAAAGATCACCCTCTTCATTCTTCGTAACTATATCACACATGCTCAACTGTTGTAAGCTTGCCTTACAACAGTTGAGCATATGTGCAATCGTTCCTTCAAAATAAGACCTATATTCGGTACCGCTAATAAATTCAAATTATTTTTCTTGCTCTGCCTATTAAAATTGGGAACAGTCTTTCTAACGGTATAGCGAACTGAACTTATCGATATCACATTCCGCGAAGAATGCTTGGCTTCGATGTTGTGATGTATGTTGTTCTAAACCCCATGTGTCTTCATGCTTTCTGGCAATTACGGATATTACTAAAGTTTTGTTTATATATCTAGCGCTCAAATGCTGTGTAGTCACTTTTAAGATTTTTAAAAGTTTAATATTTGTTCGTTTTGTTGCAAACGTATTGAGTGTTTTTTTATCTTGCCTTACTGACACGTTCGAATGAATGTATTTGAGGGTAATGAACGTAAACTTAGACTTGAGCTTTTAAATTTTATAAATGTCTTTTTGCACCTCACAAGGGCGCAGCATGAACTATGGACATATGTGGTAACAGGTCCTACAGCGAGAGAAAGCGACAGCACAAAACGTTTGATAACAAAGACAGTAGAAGTGATAAGAGACTCCACAACGTGACATACCTTATTGACACAGGCAATGCGATATCAACGCTGAGAAGATTAGACATGAGGCAATTGCGTACCTACGGAAGAATAAAAGGGAGTTTCGGTTTTTCGAGTAGATCGACAAGGCGGGCGTCGCCATGATCTCGCATATCACACGCTGCTGACTCTCAAGGTGACTTGGTGCACCCCGAATGTAAGAACCACTTCGAAGAACTTGCCTTACAAAGTGAGTACCGATGTCATTATTTATACAGATGGATGCTTAAATATAGCAAGCATGAATCTCATTAAGCTCTTACTGTTCACAATTAGGATGTTTGCAGCTTGGTCTTAAAAATACTTAAAAAAGGATTTTCTCTTTTGGATTTTACAAATAAAAAGCTTTTCGGAAAAAGCATGAAGACGCATTTATATCATACGTGCGAGAGGAGTTTTTAAAGTTATTATTTACAATAACTGAATGAAATTTTTAAAGTTTATAATGCTTGATCTTTCAAGAAATTAGGTGTTAGTTTTGATATAGCTTGTTTTTATATTCTGGAAACTATGCACATGCAGAAAAAAAAACATGGTCTTGCGCACACGTAGAGCATGACAATTCAGTTAGGAGAGCCTAGCAGAGTAAGCTTAACGCCTATTTTAGACCATTGAAAGCGATTATGATAAAGATTGTGGCTAAAAACAAACTTTAATTTAAACAAAAATCAAAATTTAAAAAAAGGTATTTTTCAAGGAGTTAACAAAAGTGTCATACATTGTTCGTAAATATATATAAAATATACATGCTAACCACACCTTGAGAGTGACATTTAACATATTCAAAAACATACGTATGCCAAGTTTTGTTTTGATAAGAAAATATTATGAACAACTTCTTGTGAGTAAACTGCAAAGAGGCAAAAAAATATTACATAAAGGGAAAAACACGTTCGAATGTCACCATAGCTATTTGCCTCTATTTCGCGGTGGGAAAAAAAGTGTTAATAATTTTCTGCGAGAAATTGCAAATCAGAAAACTGCATTGGAGAGAATACGGCTCGGTCTACTTCTCAACTTATAAAAGTGGCGGGGACGTCGCGATTTGAAGAACCGCGAACACAAAAATATGACTCAAATTTATGCCGTTGTGAGTTGCTGGAAGTTTTTCAAATGCGTAGTTGACGAATTTTGCGATCATTACCGGTCCATATAATTTTTATGATTATATATGAAGGTTCAAAGATAATATTATATCATAAAACACAAAATCACAAATCTAAAATCACATTGCCGTTTTTCGACCAGCATCTCCCATACAGTAAACTAAGAAATGTTTAGTCATTCTTACTTGTAATTTATTACTATTGAATAAAAGTAATTTTAGTTGGATCTAATTAGTTTTAGTATTTACTCATTAGTATTTACAGTTCTAATTAAATTACAACCACTCTGGTACGAATTTTTCACGCATTTGTCCTATTGGGTCAATGAAAGTCAAAAATGCAAGTAGTGTCTGCTTCTTTGCCTTTATTCTAAACGGTGGGACTTTAAAAGCGCTGACACTTCGCCAGAGCGTCGACCGGGACCGTACAACTGGCTACTGCCAACGCCACGACACCGGTCATAGAAAATGCCTTGGGTAATGCAAGCGACTTTCATTGTCCCAATTAATAGGACAGAGCAAGATGGAAAGATCGTGATTTGTACACAAACTATCTAATTAGACCTCTTGTCGGCCATTTACAGAATAATTATAAGTTTCAATCTCCATCAGCTGACGAACAATAATCTCACAATCTAAACCCTGAGAGGAGTAAAAATAAAATACCGGACAAGATTTGTCGGTTATTCTATTTCTCCTTGTCTGGGGAAGGGGGGGATTAAATTATGATGTTTCCTGACCAGCTCACCTGCATATTTTCACTTCTAACAATAATAGGTCACATTTCGTTTAGACTGGAGCAGGGTCGAGAATGAAAATCAATTTGATTTTAATCATGACACAAATCATTCTTTAAATCGTGATTTAGACCAGTTTTAATAAAATAATTTATTAGACCTTTCCCGAGAAGTATATGACCGAAAATACTTCTTATTTACCGTATTCCTTTTTTAAGCTTTCAATGTGCCTTTGTTTTTTTGTATTTAAATGAAAGAATCGTCAATCAAGAAAGGCTTATCTAGGACTGAACACGAGCTAAAAGAAATGCTCTTAGTAAATCGGAGCGTTGAGATTGATTTCTACCTTCTACTTCTTCCGATCTACGTAACGCCCTATTGCAACGAAGTCATAACTAAAAAGAAAGAAGTAGAAACAAAGAAAGTAATGTCCTCTGCAATAAAACAAGAAATAAACAAAAAAATCAAATAAACTTTTCTGACTATCTAAACACGCCAGGCTCTTTTTGTTCTATTATGGTGGGGATTTAATAAAAGTTGTTAATTTAAGCGTACGTTACATTTACAGCAATTCTTTCTTCTGTATTTTTATTAGTGATCGGACGAATTGATCAGTCAATTTGCCATGCTGAAAAATAAATTTAGTGGTTAAGAGTGACTCCTTCTTAGCTACAGTGATTTTAATCTAATTAATCTTATTTAGGTAAAAAAAACATTTCATTTAAACATAAATAAATTTAATTTAGATCAAACTAATCTGATTTATTTGATTTGTAAACTGTCACGATTTTCTTCACCCAGGATTGCATTGATAAAAAGAACGCACTAACTGTTGTCATGCAAACAAACAGAAGAACTAACCAGTATTGTACTGAGAACTAACACTCCTTATTATATAAATATTAAACTAGGTGAAAATTTTGAAGAATATAAAACGTAAAACAGTATTGATTCCTTATTTGACAGGCATGGGCTAAAAAATTCGTCTTAGCGCAAAAAAATGCAGTCCCGCTAGCCCAACTTAATTAGGTTACCTTTGCCGAAAATTAAATACAATAACTTTTAAACTTACATGAAAATTCTAATTACTTCTGAATATTAGTGATGTGCATCATTGTAATGACCACTCTTCAGGGTAACTAATTGTACCTTTGGTCAAATCACTTTAAGAAATTATGGCCAGTGCGCAGTCGAGCTGGTTGAAGTTTACCATGATAATTTTAACCCGAGAGTGGAGCAGGAGAAATTTTTTTTAAGACGGAGAGAAAGTCACTTTCTCTTCCACTGCAGAAGGTTCCCTCCTTCTGCCGCAGTCTCGGGTTAAAATCATCATGGTCAAGTTTTAGAAGTAATTAGTCTGAGTAAGTTTTTAATTACTTTCCTAGGCTTTGTTTTTTACGGCATAATTGTGAAGTTCAGATGAATTTTGCCTCAGTCATTCAGATCCAAAACCTATATGACTGTAATCTTCCATACGACAAAAAAAGATTACAAAGAAGTCAGTCAGCATAGATAATTTTCGCCAACATAAATCGTAGCGTATTCTGCCAGCCAAAATTAGCACCAGATTTGCAGGTCACGAGTTTAGATCAAGAGGGTTTTTGTCCCGGACATCGATGGAGCACCTTGATCTACCGTCTGGAGCAGGGGGAGGTCTTGGAAGATGTGGTCCCGATAATTTATTGTCGTACATTTTTATATTTTTTGACGCTACTCTTTCGTACTCGTAAGGAGTTGGGACTAGCCTCTCTGCGAAAACAATATTTTTTCCCAGCTTCCAGCATACTTACCTGGGAAGTATAATTTAAATAGGTTAATTCTTTCCACCCGGAATGTGACACATCAAAGTGCCATTTCTGAGAAGTACAGAGAAAGTTACGCAAATATCAGTAAAATTAAGCGCTTTCTTTTTTAAAGGAAGACCCTTTGAAGTATTTCAAGTTAATTTCTGTGCGCGCATGAACTCCAGATGCGAATACGTTAACAATAAAATTTAGTTATTTATTGATTACAAATAGATATACTAAACCTGAAATTGTACCTTGTGTTCCGTTCGCTTTGAAGACAGTGCCGAGTGACGACTGCAAATTGACGGTCGTATGTACTCAGCTGTAATAACTCTGCACAGATGGTGTAAACTAATGGAAAGAAAAACAGCTCTGGAGCGCAGAGCAACTACGTTTTGATGACGTGACGGCATCAAAAATGCTGCACTTTACGTTTGACAAAAAAAAAGAAAATTAGCTATCTACTTAGGCGCAGCTGGCACAGAAACCGCTCTGTTTCGCGTTTCAGAGCTGCTACCCACTGCGTTACTTTCAAAAATAATTTAAGTTATATTTTCAACCTACTACGAGATATTTAAGTATTTTACACGCAGCCTACGTTAATAAAGGTAAGTTCATGTTATCCAACCGGTCATTATGCTATTTTATCCTTAAATTATTAAAATATTTAAGACTGTGTTTGCCAAACAATATTTCAGTGAGACTTTCAAAGCATGAGAAATATAATACAGTAAAAATTAACCGTTCCTTCGCCATTCCAGAGATTTCGAAGAGGTTATATTTAAATGTATTGTGTGAAACCTCATAACCGGTATTGCATGAGTCAAAATGTAACTTAAGACAGTCATATTTGTTAAAGATAGGATTATTGACGCTGCCAAAATGGGATATGTCATGATTCAACACAAGTTCTGATTGAATTATTTTATTCTTGAAGAATACCTAAATCAATAGGCAGAAAAGGGATCACTGGTAAAAGGAAAATAGGAACATATTGTAAATAGTCTGCAGAGAGAACCGAACGTTAGCATGAAATTATACTGCGAACATCATTATCTATCCTCAATTCGATTGAAGAAAACAACGGCATTTCAAAAGCCTTGAATGAATTATACGCAGAAAGTACATCAATGTGCGAACCTAAACCTTTGTTCTGAATATGCCCGTCTAAGGAGAAAACCCACAATTGAGTCATGACTGCGAAGAAATAAATCGGTACCTAAATATATATATATATTCTTTAGGGGCATGCATTAAAAAGGTTTGTAACTAAAAAATAAACATCGACGTATTTGGAGGTCCATATTAGTATTCATTATGTCGCAAATCAAAATTGCCGAAATGAGTTTTTTTTTTTTTACAAAAATGTGCATTAGCGAACGTTTCGTCTCCTTTCAAATGTAGCGATAGCGTTCCTGACCAGATGCCAAAGTTTTGAAGCTTGTCATGACCCGATTCAAAAGTTATAGCCGACATCTGGTAATTTCCAATGTTAAAAGCTTTAGGAACCATTGTTCAGCTAGAACACAAACGGTAAAAATAAAGCAGCATCAAGGTAGTGCTGTAAAAATCAAGTATGATATTTTACAGAGACCCTAATTGGCTTCATTGTTATTTACTTACATATATATATATATATATATATATATATATATATATATATATATATATATAGGGTGTTTTTTAAGCTTAACAGAATTCTTAAAAACAAACCATGAAAGCTAGGTTAATGCTGTCTGCGCAGGTGAGTTATAAGGCCAGGGGGACATAGTATAAGGGACCAATCGTAACGATCAGTCGGCTAATTAGTTAAAATTTGTTAATTAACTTTTTAATTAATGAAAATAGACATTTAGTTCCAATTAGAAACTTGCTCAGCGTCATGGAAAACCACTAAATCAGTAATTTTCAGAAAGACTTTAAACATGTGAGAAGCGTAGTAGTGCACTAAAGTTACCGCTCGTGGAGCAGGTACAAGGCTGGGGCTAGATAAGAGACGGAACAATTGCGCGGGCGCCTTATCGCAACCGCTAGCTTTGTACGTGCTCCACGAGTGCTAATTTTAGTGCACTACTACGCTTCTCACGCGCTCAAAGTCTTTCTGAAAATAACTGATTTAGTGGTTTTCGATGACGCTGAGCAAGTTTCTAATTAGAACTATAGTCTATTTTCATTAATTAAAAAGTTAATTAACGAATTCTAACTAATTAGCCGACTGATCGTTACGATTAGCCTCCTATATTATGTCCCCCTGGCCGTATAACTCACCTGCGCAGACCGCATTAATTTAGCTTTCATGGTTTTCTAAAACAAATTCTGTTAAGCTTAAAAAAACACCTGTATAGTCTGCAGAACTAAGGCTGTGCTGTAGGTAGATTAAAATAACTTCGAATGTAATTTCAGTACTCCCAAGAGAGTAGTATATTTATATTGCCGCGAGCGCAGCTGACCAAGAAGGCAGCGCGCTCGTGGCCTAACGGTTATCGCGCGTGCCTTCCACGCAGAAAGCCCAGGGTTCGATCCCTGGGAGCGCCGCGTTTTTTATTTATTCTTCCAATTTAGATTTCTGGTAATTTCGAGAACCGTGTTGCTCGTTCTAGGTTAGAATGTTCTGCGCGCCGAATGTTCCAGGCCGAATGTTCCAGAAGCCCACGCGTGCACAAAAGGGGCTCCGCGTAACCAGCCGGACTCAGTCTCGCCCAAGCGTTCGACTCTGCTGCTACGCCGACTTCGACGCCCGCGACGCTCTGTTGTTATCTTCTGTTTCCTTTTTGTTTTGGGCACAAGTTCGCCCCCATTAAACGTTTCAGTTTCCTCAGTTATTTCTTCGTTTGTCACCTCGTCATTCGTGACATTTTGGTGGAGGTGCGGGGTACCGCATGCCCCTGCCGCGTACCCCTCTGAGGGCCCGCAGTGCAAGTCCGACGCCAAGCCCACGAAGAACAAACGAAGGCACTACCGAGATCCGGTTCAGTCGTCGCACCCAAGGCCTGCAGCCGGAATTCGGACTTCTGCCGCCCAGGACCAAGCAGCCAACGAGGCCGACGATGGCCGACCAGTCGCCGACCCCCGCCGCTCCTGCCGTCGTCTACCTGCCCGCCGCTCCCTGTACGCCGACTCCCTTCCACGGTGAGATCCACGAGGATGTCGAAGACTGTATCAAGCACTACGAGCGTGTGGCGCGCCACAACGGATGGACTGCGGAGCAGTGCCTCCAGAACCTCTACTTTTCGCTGGAGGGTACTGCGAGGCATTGGTTCGAGAATCACGAGGCTTCGCTTACATCGTGGGACATCTGTGTGGCCGAGTTGCAGCGGACGTTCGCCACCCTACACCAACGGGAGAAGGCAGAAGATCTCCTCCGAATTCGAACGCAGGGCCCCGACGAAAGCGTCACAAGCTTCGTAGAAGATGTCGTCCGCCTGAGCGCCCGTGCCGACCCACGAGCCGCAGACGACAAGAAGCTGCGGGTCCTCATGCGCGGGGTGAGAGACGACATCTTTGGAGGCCTCGTGCGCAACCCGCCGGGCACCGTCGAAGCCTTCGTCACCGAGGCGACAAACATCGAGCGCGCACTTCAAGCGCGCGCTTCCCACTACCAGCGACATCCAAGTGTCGCTGCAACCACCCTGCTTGGCGGCGAGAACGCTCCTGGTACGGACATCCGCGAAATTATCCGGGAGGTCGTCCGGGAGGAACTCCGCCAGTTGCTGCCAGCCGCAAGTCGTCCAGTGACACTCTCCATCGCCGAGGCTGTGCGCGAGGAAGTACAACGGGCGGTCCACCCTGAAGTGCCCATCAACACGGTGACACCGGAGGAACCGACGTTGAGCTACGCCGCAATGGTCCGCCGAGCACCACCAGCCCCGCGTCCGTACATGGCGCCTCCCCGACGTGTGCCTCCAGAGCCGCAGCATCCCCGACGCCAGGAAGATTGGGCGCACGTTCGTCCAGAACAAGTTGCGCCAAGGAAGACCGACGTGTGGAGGACGGCCGACCGACGCCCGTTGTGCTACCACTGCGGGGAAGCCGACCATATCTACCGACGATGCCCTTACCGCCAGCTGGGCCTGCGAGGGTTTGCACCCAACGACCCTCGACCACGTCTCGGAGAGCGACCTCGGGACATCGAGAACTCCCTCCGCCGCTCCTCATCTCCTGAGTCGGCTCCCCGAGGATTCCGCTCACCGTCTCCCCGACGCTCGCCATCGCCCTTCCGTCGATCTCGCCGAGACAGCCTGTCACCTATCGCCTCCCGTCGGGAAAACTAGGCGCGGCAATGCCGGGAGGTGGTGTTGCCGAAGACGAACGATGCTAAGATCCTCCAAGATCGTCGGAGCACTCCCACTCTAACGCCGCAACGCCCCGAAACGACGTTTCTGCAAGAGTGTCGAATAACCTCAACGTTATCATCGACGGCCACGACGCGACAGCACTCGTCGACACAGGAGCAGACTACTCCGTTTTGAGTGGGAGACTCTCTCGCCGCCTTCGGAAAGTTACGACGTCGTGGGACGGACCGCAGATACGAACCGCCGGCGGACATCTCATCACACCTGTCGGCAGGTGCACTGCGCGCGTTGAGATCCACGGCGAAACCTGCCCTCTGAAGTTCGTCATTCTGCAAGACTGTTCGAGGGACGTCATTCTCGGAATGGACTTCTTGTGTGAATACGGCGCCATCATCGACCTTGCGGAGAACAAGCTAACGCTTCGGAAACCTGTCCCATCGGCAGAAAATCCCAAAGCGACGTTAGCTGCAGTGCGAGTCCTTGCCAGCCATGTAAACCTGCCGCCGCTGTCGAGTGTCTTTGTACCCGTCGGGACCGGAGAAGCCACCTGTGGTGTAGCACTGTTGGAAGGAAGCGTCCAACTTCTCGTTGGACGAGGGATTGGCATTGCAAGAGGCGTAACCGAGATCCAGGACGGGCGTACCGTCGCCCTTGTCACCAACTTCCGGCAAGAGTCGCAGCACCTTACAAAGGGTACAGCTGTGGGCTTCGTCGAGGAAATTCCGGACTCAGCCGCGATCGCCGTGATCTCAGAAGACGCCCCTCCGACGCAGCACAAGAGAACCACGCCGTCAGAGCTCGACATCGACCCGTCCCTCCCAGCGCCACAACGACGACAACTCAGTGACCTTCTCGCCGAGTTCAGTGAGTGCTTCTCCACGTCGTCGAAGGTGCGCCAAACGACGGTTGCGAAACATCGAATAATCACTGATGACGACGCTCTCCCTGTGCATCGGCCACCGTACCGAGTCTCCGTGAAAGAAAGGGAAGTTATCCAGAAGCAAGTTCAGGAAATGCTTGATGACGACATCGTCCAGCCCTCAAACAGTCCGTGGGCTTCCCCAGTAGTCCTAGTGAAGAAAAAGACGGAACCCTGAGGTTCTGCGTGGACTACCGCCGGCTGAATGCAGTAACAAAGAAGGACGTCTATCCGCTGCCCCGCATCGACGACACCCTGGACCGGCTGCGCCACGCCCGATACTTTTCGTCGATGGACTTGAAGAGCGGGTACTGGCAGATTGAGGTCGACGAACGAGATCGTGAGAAGACGGCCTTCGTCACACCGGACGGACTGTATGAGTTTAAAGTGATGCCGTTCGGGCTGTGCACAGCGCCGGCAACCTTCCAGCGTGTTATGGACACCGTCCTTTCCGGCTTGAAATGGCAGAGCTGTCTCGTCTACCTCGACGACGTTGTCGTGTTCGCAACCGAATTCGACGAGCACCTCAGACGACTGCGAGCCGTGCTACGGGCCTTCAAATCTGCTGGGCTGACACTCAAGCCTTCAAAGTGCCGGTTCGCCTATGGAGAGCTGAAATTCTTGGGCCACGTCGTGAGTGCTCAGGGTGTAAGCCCTGATCCTGCAAAGACGTCCGCTGTCGCCGAATTCCCCAAGCCATCGGACAAGAAGGCCGTCCGAAGATTCCTTGGGCTGTGCGCCTACTACAGACGTTTCGTGCGTGACTTTGCACAGATTTCTTCACCGCTGACGCATCTGACGAAGGACGACGTGCAGTTCCAGTGGTGAGAAGAGCAAGAACAAGCGTTCGACGAACTCAAGCGAAGGCTGCAGTCGCCCCCTATCCTCGGACATTTTGATCAGTCGGCGGAGACAGAAATACACACGGACGCCAGCAATACCGGTCTCGGTGCGGTGCTCGTTCAGCGACAAGAAGGGGCAGAGAGAGTAATTGCTTACGCAAGCCAGGCGCTGTCTAAGGCAGAACATTCTAACCTAGAACGAGCAACACGGTTCTCGAAATTACCAGAAATCTAAATTGGAAGAATAAATAAAAAACGCGGCGCTCCCAGGGATCGAACCCTGGGCTTTCTGCGTGCAAGGCACGCGCGATAACCGTTAGGCCACGAGCGCGCAGCCTACTTGGTACATATATATATATATATATGCATGCATATATATATATATGCATACGCGTGCATATATATATATATATATATATATATATATATATATATATATATATATATATATATATATATATATATATATATATATATATATATATATATATATATGTATATATATATACATATATATATATATATATATAACGACTCTCTTGGGAGTACTGAAATTACATTCGAAGTCATTTTAATCTACCTACAGCACGGCCTTAGGTTCTTCCACACGAGAAGTTCGAAACAACTGTAACGCTATTTCAAAGTGATATAAGTCAAAACAATAGATTGGTCTGAGAAAAAAATCTTTTTATCAAACTAAAAAAAAGAAAACAGATTCACGTGTTTCAGAAATTTTCGTAGAAGAGCAGTCTTTAACCTTCTTTGTTTCTATCTAGAACACAATCTGGACACCAAAATTGCGTTACATTGATTTTTGAAAAAAAAACAAATACTTGGAACATTCCATCGACTACGAAAAGATTCATCAAATCATTGTCTACTCGTACATATATAAGATAGGAATGTCAGCAAGCGCTGGTGTAAAACAAGAAGCTTATCCGACATTAGCAGAATCTGTTCTTAAGTATGGTATCAGGTTTTATGGATCCTATTTGAATAATGGAATACAAACGTTAAACAAACTGACTTTTAGGATTTTAAACAATAGATTGTATGTTACGGGATTTCAAGATGTAGACATGCGTAGCAAACTTGAGGCATTTGGTACCATGCCGTTGCATGTGTTATTCAAAGTTGTTTTAACAACACATTAATATTCCCGAACCGATTTTAAGCTACTCGTAGAAACAAGAACCCTCAAAAACATAAATTTCTTTCTTGCCAAGTACGGACAAAGACTCAGAAGATTTTATATTCCGCGTAAATTTAATAACAAACGAATGCATTTCTTAATCTAGTTTTGTATAAAAGGATGAAAAAGCAATTGAAAATATGTTGCTTACGAAATGACATTTGAAGTGTTATTTTTTCTTCACTTTACGACGACGCATTGTTTTTTAATATTCATCAAGGCGTTATGCTTACAAAAGAAGTTGTGTATGTGTAAGGCTGTCTTGTACAGACGCCCACTTAATGCCTTCCTCACTGGAGTCGAGACGAAGACTTCATCCATGGCCTTGAACCCCACAGCCGAGGAAGCCTTCGTCAGGATCATGGAACAGTTAGCTTACGTTGTACTCCTGGCGCCTCCAAGATCGAACGCTTCAACTTCCAGCATGGTCGCTTCTTCAAACACAGCGATCGGCGCTGTTTGTGAACATTTGATTGATCAATCCTGATGCCCATCGCCTTCTACTCGAAATCGCTGTACCCTACAGAAGTGAAATAGAGTACTTTTGGATGTGAGTTGCTTGCCACCTACTCTGCTGTCAAGCACTTTCTGGAAGGGAGACAATTCTTCATACTCACAGACCACAAGCCGCTGACGTACGCCACTGCCACTCCCAGTGCTGAGCACTTCCGAAGAAAAATCCGTCAGCTGGAATTTATTTTAGAAGTTAACTACCGACATCACGTTCATCAAAGGACAAGAAAACATTGTAGCCGATACTGTTTCCCAACTTCACATCGATGTGTATTTCATAGAACGCCCACCTCTGGACTACTCGGCCCTCTCAGGCTCCCCGACAACTGACTCTAAACTCCTGACGCCGCTTAACTCCTTCTCCTGCTCACTGGAGCTCCAGGAAGTTTAGATAGACATACCATTGCCAACACTGATTTGTGACATTTCAACTGGTCAGTCACGTCCTTACCTGCCAGAGATTTTCGACTCCAAGCCTTCGACATACTTCATTCCCCACCACAACCTGGTACAAACTAAACACAAACACTTGTTTCATCTCGGTATGTGTTGCCTGGCATAAATTCCGACATCCGACACTGGGCACGTGCCTGCATCAACTGCCAGGGAACTGAAGTCCCTCGACATACTGTCTTCCCGATTGCGACGTTTCAGCTTCCCCACGCACGATTCAGCCACCTCCACATGGGCATCCTTGGCCCCCTTTCGTCATTTCCAGGTTATCGATACTTCTTCGCCGTCATCGATAGTTTCACCAGATGACCCGAGGAAGTACCCCTAACCGATATCACTGCTGAAATCGTCGCACACCCACTCCTCACTTCGTGGGTTGCAAGATTCGGAATTCCTACCACTGTCGCCACAGACCGCGGAAGACAGTTTTAATCCAACCTATTTGCAACGCTGTCAAACCTGCTTTGTTCCCATCACATCTCGACGACGTCATACAATTTGAGCGCGAATGGATTCGTCGAGCGATTTCATCGGTATCTCAAAGTAACTATCACTGCCTCGACGCAATCCACATGGAGTTAACGTCTTCCGCTCGCCATGTTATGAATCAGAGCTGCACTTTAGATCGACATTGGGTGCAGAGCAGCAAAGTTGGTTTACAACACCCCCCTCCGCCTACCAAGTTACTTCTGTGCTTCACCACCAAGCTCTCTGCTTGATCTCCTCGATTACGCGGAAAGGTTCCGCTCTCACATGGCCAACCTTCGTGCATCACCCACACGTCGAACCCGGCAAAAAACTCTCTGTGAGCCCCGACCTTTCCAACGTGCGCCTCGATGCTGCGCGGCTCTCACTACAATCAGCGTACGACGGCCCGTACAATGTCCTTGGAAGGGCTGAAATGCACTTCACCCTGGCCTACCCGAACCGTGAAAACCATGTCTCAATCGACCGACTCAAGTCTGCTTATATCCTGAGCTCTGACAACCCGCACATCGCCACCCCACCAGGCCCGGCCACACGGCTGCCATATATTGCCATGTGTTGCACCGCGTGGACTAGCCGCGAAGTCTGTACAGCGCGAGCGGCCAGTCCGACTCCTTGACTGAACATGCTGCACGAGCTCACGTGCACCGCGTGCTCGCACTAGGTCTAGCTCGCACTGTTGCTGCACTAAAATATTACCAACTAGCGCGCAAACAGCGTCTTTCACCGCTCTTTCGCTGGGGAGGATTCATGAAGCGAACAAGCCGGCGACACCATCTACACGGGAAAGCAACGTGCACCAACGCACGCACAGCGCACGAGGCAGGAGCCACGCACCGCGAGCATCGGACAAGCGACACAAGCTCCGATGGAACACGCCTATACTCCGTTTCACCTTATGTTGTACCGCAGAGAAGGCTAGAAGCCCGAGCTCATAGAGTTGGGAGCTGCTCTTGACGCGCGAGAGCTTGTGTGCCGAGATATGCCCTAGAGCAAGGAGCTCGCGCTTGTAGCCTTTCCTGCGGTACATCATAAGGTGAAACAGAGTATAGCTGCAACCCACGATCGACTCATTTACGTCAGTCATCATCTCGAACCGGCCCGTTTGTAAATATCTCTCTGTAAAATATGTAAATAACAAGCATGTCAACGAAAAAACGCCTCTCGGTATGTTGACTTCAAGTGCTTTACGGCTATCACTGTGTTTCACTAGTGCTATTGTTAAACCCCAGAGGCCGCGCAAGAAGCAAGCTGATTTTGTCAGCGCACAAGGAGCTGGTCACGTGCTCCTAGGATTAATATTGGACAACACGTCCTGCATGGGAAGGACGTCCTGACTTTGTGGGTACAAACAAGTATTTACATTACGGAATCAAACTAAGTAGACGTAATTAATGTTTTAAACCAAATCTCTGCGGAATCCGCTGACTTATTTCTAAAAAAACTTCTAGTTGATGCCCGGGCAATCATAATCATTTACCTAACAGCTGGAGGCGGCTCAACGGCGGAAACTTTGTCATCACCATCAATTCTGTACCAAAGATTGATCTGAAGATTGTTTGGGTAGAAATCTTCACTATTTCTTTGGGGAAATCTTGGGTCGTTGTATCCCCACTCCTGCAATTACCTCGAGGCCGCAGCACGGCAAACAAACAAACAGACAAATAAATAAACAAGAAATTAATAAATGATGAAATAAACAAAATAAACAAATAAATAACTACTCATTATCTGATAGTTTCCTTGTGCTAGTCGTACGTTGCGGGAATTAAATCATGTGGAAAAATTTGGGAACTCGCTTGTTGCTAAACAAAAAAAAGTACCGGGAGGTTTCACACGACGTATTTCTGGCTGGAACTCTCGCCGGACGCTATATATATTAACATTTGCCGTTTTCCTTTCTATGTGACTTTTGCCGTTTTCCGTTTTATGTGCAGAAGCAGTCGTTTCTAACTGGTTAAATCTTTTTCGCGTCATAATCGAGTGCGTCTGCCGGAGTAGTGAGCGACACAAATTAACCTGGTACTCGGTTATTGAACATACAAGTGTTCATTCTGACTGGCGAGCCTGCGATCGAGAACTTGACTCGTCGGCGGCTATAAAGTCCTCAGTAGATGTCACTCGGGCGATTCCGAAGGGGAAGAAATAGGAATAAACTTGAATTTATACAACCCAAATACATTCCTGGTCATACTTACTGCGTTTTGTGGTTGGCAGAGCAACTCGACATGCTTCAGTGCTTCACCAGCACCAATAGCAACGCCAAGACATAAATGTATGCTTTTAAACATCTGGTGAAAGTGGCTGTCACTGTTCATCAACGTGGCGACACCACGCTTAACAGAAAGGAAAATGCCGTTTCATGGAAGCACCTTATATGTGCACAGTTACAACGGTCATGTGGCTAGCTGCAAACATTTATTGAAGAAATGAGCTTCTAAATGAGTGAATCGGACACATTAGAATTTCGCGCCGCGCGTATATGGGAATCATTGTATGTGATTACTTAATTAAGTCTTATTTGTCTTGCTTGCAGGCAATTGGAAACTGACTGACGCCGTGACAGAACTACATTTTGCCTTCCGTTTACAATGGCCCGCCGGGGATTGCTTAAAGCTGTCTATGCGATGATCTTCGTGCTGGTCTTGGGATCAGCGAGCTCTTCCTCCAACAAGGATCCTCACACATTTGAAGGCCGAGACGTGATAGTACAACTGTTTCAATGGCGATACAAGGACATTGCCGAAGAGTGCGAAGAGTTCCTGGGTCCACGCGGTTACGGTGGAGTTCAGGTAACCCTGGTTTTGTTCCTATTTTAGGTTAGGTGAGCTTTTGCCTCAATGTATGAAGCCTGTTTCTTTTTTTGAGTGTGTTATGTATTTAAACGCAGAATCAGTTGACGCTTTAGCAGAAGTAAGTTCTGTATCGCGGCAATTAGGCCATTATCTGTTTGTTGTTTGATCTCGTGTCAGCTTGAATTTCAGTTGAAGAAGCACCGCTGACATTTGAGTGATATCTGAAGTTGATTAATTCATTTCCACACACAAAAAAAGAAATATTTAGCAATTTTGCGACACCAAGAAACAATGATAAATCGCGGTGAACCTCTCTATTTCGTGTGTGCGTTAAAATGTTCACGGTGGCCCTGTCGATGATACACTAAGCGCAAAAACATACTTGTGTATATTTCTGTACGCTGGCGGGGGTGTCAAACACGAGGCAAGCGGGCCGCATGCGGCCCGCGAAACGCTGGGACGCGGCCCGCAGGCAACCGGCTACGAGTCCCGGTTCCCATTTTCGAGCGCTAGAAATGGCAGTGATCTCATCTCGTCGACTCATTTTCGCTCGAAAAGTAGCGCAGCTCTTTTAACGTATTATCATAGTTTATGCTTATCAGAGATCATTTGGACTTTGTTTCGCTCTATTATTTGTTTCCCAGCTTCTTGTAATGTACAACAAATCCGCTACTGGTCTGCAAGCGCGAGCTGTTCGTTGAAGGATGCATCTCAGCTGCGCGAACTCTCGATCAGCAGGAGCAACTGCCAAAGATAAAGATACGATCTCTGGATTCTCGCCTTAAAAAAATATCACCATTAAAAGACAAGTATTTGTTCAGAGTGTTGTAATAAAAACAGCCAGGAAAGCAAGAACACTGCCCAATTAACTGATTGATTTTTAGAGACATGTCAAGCTTGGTTAATCCCTGAGTGAGCTGAGCAACGGCAACAACAGTGTACTTACGCTCTTGATCTATTAAAGGTGCCAGCCCGTTGGCTGGCCGGTGTCATTTTAATTCTTCTTATCACATCAGAACAGTGCCCAAAGTAGTCACATAAATAAATGAAATAAAAAGATGTCACTCAAAAAACTGTGAGTTTACAAAAAGCATAGAGCACGAGGTCTCTTCTCTTTAAAATCTTTCGAACCCCCTGCCTTCTTACGTTGGCCCTCGCCCTTTCCGGTGTGGGCTATCTGGCCCCCACACTCAAATGAGTTTGAGACCACTGCTGTACAGGGTGTCCACCGAAAAGAAGAATTGCGCAGACTTTTTTGAAATGCAAAAATAAACTACGCATCTTTGAAAGCTCAGCTTCTGTCCAATTGTAGTGCTAGCGGTCGGATCCGGGGTCCGATTTTTCAGAACCAAGTGTTATCTTATACAAAAGCTATGAGTGATTTGCTATACTTTTCGTTGACCGAGAAAGCCCCGCGAATACGTGAGGCTAAATGTCGCAAACTACCAAGAGCGGACGATATTTTCCCATTGAAATTTTCAAAAAATCACTTACTGTATACCTTTTACTGAGATTACAGTTAATTTGGAATCTTTGGCATCTAGTCCAGATTGCCAGCGCTTCATTTTTAGGCGGAGACGGAGCACTGGCGGTGCGTACTTTGTTTTTCAGTGAAATAAAACTGTACTTTTTCAGGGACGCAAGCTGAAATTCTAGCACTAATCCTGATTTTCTGGAAACACGCTTTGAAAACCTAAGTCCTGTATCGTTTAGAAATTTATCTCGTTGCGTTTTTGATATATTCGTACCACCACAATAAAAACATATTAGCATATAAACTCTCGCTCGTTCCCCGAGCCGTGCGAGCGTTACTGGGCCTGTACAGTATTTCGAGATCACGGACGGCCACGCACCATGCTGACATGGATGCGCGGAATGCTCGGGAATAATTTCTCCATAGCACAGCTTGCATCGTTGAAGTGCATAAGGCACAGCAGTGCGTGCCTCGGTGGATACCGCGTGTTAAACCACGCTTGACTTTAAAAAGGGTTTAACCTCGTCACCAGCCCAAGACCTTTTAACAATGTGAATTTCTTTGTAATTATGACTTTCACCCCTGTATTTATTGCATACTGACGTAATAAACAGTGGCATTAAAGAAACAAAAAAGTGCTCTACGTGGCCTAGTTGGCAGCGTGTCTGGCTCGCAACTGAAGGGTCGTGGGTTTGAATCGTGCCGAAACTTCTTGAAAAATGTTCCTTTAAGGCAAATGAATTATTTATTATTGTGTAATCATTTGAGACATGCGGTAACCTTTAATTTGCATTACATGCAATGTTTTTAATTGCTTTCATTCCACGCGTGACGTTCCCTTTCACGTGAGCATTGCCGGTTGTTTGAAATTCCCGCGCGAGGACATGTGGCTGTGACGTCATGACCTTATCGACCGATCCCGGATTTTAGCGCACGCCACCGACGGCGGCTTTTCTGCGTCGCATGCTCACTAACGCTTTCGCGTTAATAATTTTAGAAATGACACCAATAAACGCAGAAAGATCGTTAAGGATGGTATTAGAACTTGTATACGACGCACACGATTTGTGATTTCCCTAGGGCATATCTCAAAGATTGTCTACTAGGATGATATGGAGTGGCGAAAAGTTTTCTAAAATAAAGATAAATGTTAAATACTGAGAGGTATATCGTGGCGAACGTTGAAGAAACATTAAGGCCGACGGGGTAACTATATATATGATTCAAGAGAGAACAAAAATAAATGATGCAATGACTATGGTGTGTCATCTACAAGCATGGTTCAGGTATGGATATGCGGTAATTTAGAATAGAGTTCTGCATAAGACCGATCAGAAACTTTAATCAGCCAAGAGAAAGAACTGCCAGGTGATGTGACCGCGTAATTGACCACGGGATGGAGGCTTCGCCTTAGTGCCAGCATTGCGGGTGCATGGCGCACGCTTCGCAGTTTGCATTCTAATTTCTTCCGAATTTCTTCTTACGCCAAGATGAGCCGAATGCTTATATAAACATCCTGGTGACCCAATTATCTTTCCTCTGTGCAGACGTCTCCAGTCCACGAGCACGTCATTCTCTTAGGGGACAAGGTGAAAAGACCCTGGTACGAGGGCTACCAGCCAGTCAGCTATAAATTGCAGAACCGTATCGGTAATGAAAGAGAGTTCCAAGACATGGTACGGCGTTGCAACAGGGCTGGAGTCAGGTACGATTTTTCTGTTTATAATGTGGGCTGGAGTGGGCCCGAGCAGTCCAACGCAAATGTCGGCTCCTGGCTCTCTCGTTGTGCTAGAAAACAGTTCGCTCCATGCTAGAAAACAAGACCTTCCATATCATTCTGCTTTTCAAGCGGCATCTGCATTGAAAAGTCTGCGAATCCCAAATGCAGCCGCCACGAGCGGTCCCCTTGGATGCGATGCCCTCGGAACAAATGGGAACGGTAAATCGTATAAAATCTCGAGCTGAAAATCTTATAACGTCTGCTGGTCACTGGTTGACTCAGACATGCTTGATGAGTCGTCGTCCATTACTTCCCACGGACGATCGCGATGGCCTTTTGACTACTTCTGACGCTGGGCGAAACAGGCTCAAGCTGCCCAAGTTGTGACGTTTATACATCTGACGTCACAACAAGATGGCGGGCCAGTAAATTTGCAAGTTGGTATCGGTTGTGGTATTATGCCTTTCTACGATTAAAATTATTCAAAACGTTGTGGGGAAATATACTTGCCGCTCATAGGCTCAGTTTCTTGCGCACTTTCAGAAACTGTTTAATCGAAAACGTTCAGATTGACATTGGATTTGAAAAGTGAAACAAACATTTTGCTAAAATTATTATACAAATTTAAAACAAATTATGCTTAATTGTATACGTTACAAAATATTAAATAGATATGTCTCTGCTTGTCCTAAGTCATGATTATGTCGTCCAGTAACACAATGTGTATGTACTATGAAATCAGCGTTTCGGAGCACAAATGAAATGGAGTTGATGCGTAACTAAATAAAAACACAACTCGCAGTCCTTGATACAAGACAGGTTTCTACAGTTTGCATCTGTCCGGCCGAAAATTTTGATTATTTCGCTGAGCAATAGGGAACTGGTACTTTTGTACTAAAAATGATCACGTGGTAGCACAAATGCACAGCTGGTAGGGCCAACGCAAATTACTCTTAGCCTTAGGCAGCCAAGGGCAAAGAAATTTAGTATGCATATTGTGGCTCAATTTTACAGGGGCGTCCTAAGCGTTAATGGGCCTGACACAGAAGAAGAGCGAGCACAGACAGGAAACCATATTTTATCACATGGGCATTTCCTAGAATTCGCGACACCAAAGATTGCGCATGCCACAATACGGTTTTTCAGCAGCGGCCGCCAACAGCTTGCAGTCCGCGCAGTCAAGCTAAAAGAGGGAAAGTGAAGACCCGTTCAGTGATTGATTATTTTTCTCGGAAAAGCCTTACTCCGGCAGGTATCTTCAAAGACATGGCGACATAGCCACAAGATGCTCCATCCCAGAGCGCGGTGACATAGCGGGCCGCGAAATTCAATCTATGATAGGCAGGGGCGGATCCAGAACTCCGTTTTTTTTTTCGGGGGGGGGGGGGGGCGGGAAATTTGTAAGGATACTATTCTCCCATTCTTTCGTGTGCACCGGGGGGTCCACCCATGTAAAATTTCCCTTTGAGAAGGGGGGAGGGGGGAGGTCGACATCATTTGGGGGGGGCGGCCGCCCCCGTCGCCGCCCCCCCCCCCCTTGGATCCGCCACTGATGATAGGTGAGCCTAGAAGACGACCCCTGCCTTGGTACACCTTCGGAATTGATGGCGCAAGAAAACATCGACCGTGTGCACGATGACGTAATGGCAAATCGCAGAGTAAAAATCCGGACCATTACAAGGGTCGCAGGTATCACGAAATCCACAGTTCAGTGCATATTGATCCAACATCTTGACATGCACAAAGTACCTGCCAGGGGGTTCCAAGATTGCTCTCGTGCGACCAAGAACGCACCAGCTACACTACATCTAGGGACAATCTCGAGCTGCTCAAGTCACATCCCGCGGGCTTCCATGCCTAATTTTTGGTTGTGGACGAAACCTGAGTCCACCACCTTTAACCCGACAGTAAAGCCCAATCTAAACAGTGGAAACACCACTTCTCTCCACCACCGAATAAGGCTCGGTCTGTTCCATCAGCAGGCAAGGTGATGGTCACGGTTTTCTGGAATTCAGAAGGCGTGATGAGCAGCAATTACCTTCAAAAATTGCAAAGCATCACGGGGAAATATTACGCAGCCCTGATTCAATGCCTGTTCTTCCATGAGGACACTGCGCCCCCACAACCTTGTTGTTGTAAAAACGTTGTTCTGGAGTTTTTTTTTTTTTGTGATTATGGGGTCATTGATGCTGCGACCCGCCTTTTTGGAATACAAAATTTCGATTTTTTTTTCAAGGAGAATTAGGCAATGGAGCATCGTTGATTGAAATGTGTGGACCTTAGCGAAGACTATGTCAAAAAGTAACATAAGTTCACCTCTATCGCTCCTTTCTGGGACAGGCCAAGAAGCTTTGGGACGCCCTCCATGATTTACACTTTTAATAGTTTTTTTAAACCTAAAATGGGCTTTACAAACAAAACACATTTCAAATAAAAATATTAATAAACTATACATAAAAGCACGTGCCATCGTGTGATATTAAAAAAATATATATATAGTATATATATCTTTATAATAATAACATATATGAAACCTGCGGGCGAACATTGTTTATTTCTATTTTTTTTATTGCTTTATGCGTCTTCATAACATCGGACTTTTTTTTTTTTACCTGGAGTGCAAAAAGGCTGCTATTTTTTTGTTTTAAATACATTGAAGCCCAGATACAACAGACCTTTTTTTTGGTTCACCAACAAAAGCAATAACATAGTAACCTCATATAAAACTGCGCTATGCACAAACAAAACTGAGGAAAATAATGAATGGTATTGTAGAAAGAAGTATACCATACAATGAAGGCATAAATAATTAGGAAAGTTCAATAAATGTGAGTCTAATGTGGGGAAGATATTATTAATAATGAATTGGCATAGACGCCCCGAAAGCTAAGGTATATCAATGGAAAAAAAAAACATTTTGTCCCAAAGGGACAACAGATACAAAAGAAAATAAGCAGATTAAGTTGATGAGACAATAAAAAGCCCATGCATGAAAGCATTGGTGTAAAAAATCATCTCATAGTTTCCACGTTTTGATGAGCTTAAAAGTAAACGAAACTAAAGTAAGGTTTTATATTGATAACGAAATTGCTGTCCAAAGTAATGGTCAAAGGCCCCGCGAGAAAAACGTCTTTGGCAACTTTAAAAAAAAATTAATGAGTGACATTCAATGCGTTTTACAGACCATAGAAAAATTCAACTTCAGCAAAACTAAAGGCAGATGCAAGTTTGAAAGCCCGGGCGGCATTTTGAATAACCTTTTTTGTTATTAAAAACAATCAATCTTAATAAAAAGAAAGTGTTAACAAAACATGCGATCTGAAGACCAGATTGTACACACAGTTTTTTATATCTGTAAAAGACACAGAAAGCACGCGAATTCAGGTATATTCAAGTATTTTAAAGACGCAGGTTTCTGGCCTCCGGCCGTGTTAACGAAATTATGAATGTTCAGGATAGTCGCCGTCGCCGCTTCCTTTGAAGAGACAATAGACTCCAGAAATATTTATGAAGTGAATAAATGAGACACAAACGTAACGAACAAAAAAAATGTTTACGAAAAATAACTAGCGCAATATTTACGCCACAACCCACATTAGAGCGATTCCAAAACACGCTTCTACAATGAAATGAAACAAGAGAACAGCGCAAAATGAAGATGTACCAAAGGAAGAGACGTCGACCAGGGGGGCGACATCTCGAAAAAGAATCGGCATTGCACCACGCCAAGAATAAGTCTGGCAGCAAGAATATTGCGCAAACTGTTTTTTTCCAAACGTTCACTTTTGTGGCCCAAGTGTCGGACACAGTCTTTAAAAAAGACGTGTTTCAGCAGTTAAGCGTTTTATTACTGCGTTTCATGCTTTGTGCAGGATTTATGTGGACACCGTGATAAACCACATGACGGCAGCCTCGGAGAGCGCGATCGGCACAGCAGGCAGCAGCTACGACGCTGAAGGCCACTACGAGGCCGTTCCTTACAGCCCCGAGGACTTTCACACCAAGGAGCAGTGCGGCAGCCCATCCGGAAACCTCGAAAATATGTTCGACATAAATCAGGTACAATGTGCACTCACATTCGATATCCAATGGACAGACATGGACACGGCCCAACATCATTGAGGCATTACGGAAGGGTGTTTCGATCCTTTCATCAGGACGCAATCCTACTTGGGTTAATACTTTTATAAGAGCAAGCGAACTGTTACAATTCAATAAACTTTAGAACAAATTTGTAATTCTAGTTAATTACTTTTTAAAATGAGATTAATGTTAGTTTCAATTCATTCTTCTTCAACCTAGGTAAATGCAAAAAAAAATTAAAATTAAATATATTCCTAATTAAATTGTTACGTTAGAGCTATGGCCCCTGGCAGGCGAAGATACTCTGGAAGTCTGCCTCATTTTACTTCTACAAAATCGTGGGGGCGTTGAAAGCACGGACAATATGCCAGGGCGATGACCTTAGACGCACTGTGAAAGCCACAGCGCCTACAAAGGGACACAGCACATGCCTCAGAAACATTCAGTTCCTTACATTGTCAGGATGTAGAAAACACATAAAAATATTTGCATTGTGATTAAGGCGTCTGATTTATTCTCAAGACTTAGTGCGGCCGTTTTTCGAATACTGTGAACAACTTAATTTTAATAAGAACATAAGCTTCTTTTTTTTTTAAATTCCGACATTTAAAAGACATATTGCAAAAAGGTTTTTCACGGGAATTTATCATCTCAATGTAGCGCACACGTAGCATATTCCCCCAAACCGCAGAAAGCTCTGACCGTGTAATATTTTTTTGAAATCGACGTCTTGCAGAATACGGCAATATGGCGCACACTAAAATAAAGTCGCTTACTCCTATTAAGAGTTACATCCGCTATATTGCTTCAGCGCTTACTAACATAAATGTATATCACTAAAACCCTGAACCTCAGCGACTTTTTCGCCTCGAACTGACATGAATAGATCCCCTTTGCTTTAAAGCGCTGTGATAAAAAATAACTAAAATGTTGGTAGTTTTGCAAAATGCTACAATCTACTCGTATGGTTTTCGGAACTCAGGTCTCATAATGCTATTGTTATAGCAAGTAAAAGAGACAAAAGCGTGGCAAATGTACAACACCATTTACTTATAATCCTGAACTAACAGATAATAAACAAATACATTACAGTGAAAAAAAACGAACAAAATGTAAGGGCGCAAACGAGCTGGTGTACATTGCACGTGGTTGAAAAACCCCGAGACTGCGGGTAAACGACACAACAGTTAGAGACTTTTTAGTGTTGTGTCGTGTACCCGCAGTCTCGGGGTTTTTTCAACATGTAACAAACGATTGATTTGTTTCTACTTACTACTTGAATTCCCGGCCACTTATAGAGAGGCCAAGGCAACTAAAATCATGCATTGTGGCGTAACACAACATGAAACAAATAAGTAATAACAAAACAAAACATCCTAACACAAAATTAACGGTAAATCAAACTGGGACAGCACATTGAGTACGCAATGTTGCAAAAAGGAAAAAAATTACTACTCAGCCTTGTATAATAAGACAACGATAAAACAATGTCTGGGGTTATTTGTGAAAGTTTGTAGAATTTGAATAGTGGAGATGCAATTTCTTCTAACTTACGTCCTTGGTGAAAAGTGAATCTGCGGAGAAAATCAACCTGTAAAGGGAGTTTTTTGTTTACAAGCACTTTGCGAAGTTTGTTCCAATCCGCAATGTCGCGTACGGGGAAAGTAGCTGCACTTCAAAACATTAAAAGCGCAAAAACTTTTCGCGCACTGCTCTTATTTTTTTAGTGGGTCGGTTTCTGTCAAGTGGAAGACAATGGCTGATAGATACTTTGCTCCGGCTATGGCTTTACTGGTGGAACAACTTTACTCTTGGCAAAGTTAAATAGACCAGCTAGCTCTTATAGGAATGTTATTTCTAAATTACATATCGCTTTCTGAAAGTACGGCGTAATCGAGACAAACTATTTTTGTACGGTGGTATTTATAGTTGTTTAAATAAATTACTTTTCAGAATGATGATAGTGTTTTCTTTACTTCTGTTTTGCGACCTTTGAAGCCTATCGTTTTTTTTGTGTTCAATATCCGCGTCGGCGAACTTGAGTAATGCGATTGCCCCTCTCAAGGAAGTATACTTTTGTATTTGGTTTGTTATAGAACAGGTCTAACACACCGGACTGCCCGGTCGTGGGAGAGGGTTAGCTGAGGAAGAACAGAAATCCAAGTCTCTCAAATGTACGTTTTGCAAAATTAAGCCAGCACAACACAGGTTTATATAATTATGTCTATGAAGGAATATTTTTGTGCAACACTAGCCCGTGTGAACAAAACATTTTATGGTGCATTTGAATTCCCCACTGAGTTCAAATGCATCATAAAGTTGTTAGAGAAGACCTGGTCTTCTTTTTTATCAATTTACTTTCTGTTCATGGCCGAAGATCCCAAATATATTTAAAAGAAAAATAAAATCCACAACCTCTCACTCAAGGTTTTACTTCTCCAGCTTGAAAAACTTGAGCTCGACTCCAATTACTCACACCGGAGGGAATGTCTTCTAAGGAACTGGTGGCCTCAGGTTGCCACTACTAACCAAGCTAATTCTCCTCTCAGCACTGGCACATGAGCTGCCCCGGAAGGGTGCATCTAGGAACACTGCCGTTTCTTATTGATGTAAATATTTCACATCGGAACCTTTTGCCCTCTTTTAGTTTGATCGCGGACGATTGTATTATCTATCGCCAAGTTACTAAGAAATGTGCTTTTCTTGTTGTTTCGAGAATTTTAAACACAGTTATGGAATGACGTAACACATCATGACTAAAAAATCTAAACCTTGCGGGAATCTCGACCTGTCACATTAGGCCATTGTCGTACTATTCCCTCGCAGTTCGTGACTTCCTACAAATATGTTGGTGTTCCTATTACATCTAAAGTGTCACGGAAACTCGCACTGATCGCATCATTGCAAACGCCAACACTATGCCTTGATACTTAAGACTAATTTTTTTGTTAGGCCCTGCGTTATTAAAATATCTTTTGTTTTAGACCGCATATCACCGACAGTTTAAGAAATGCCGGGCGTGGCGAGCCCCAACCTTAAAATCGCTCCGCAGGAAATGTAATTGCGGCATTAGCCAATAAGAACGGCGGAGAACGAATCACCAACTAAAAGGCGTGAAAGAATAGGCCACGTACTGCGTGTTTTAGTATGTCAGCGACTGTATTGCGTTCAATACAAAAATACGCTGAATCGATTTGGAATTTCACACACACAACGCTCGTGCCAAGCCGTTGAGGCTGTCCAAAATCGCAGTGCGTGTATTTTTTAAAGTAATTATCGTTTAGTTAGAGCCTCTTTTATGATTGCTAGCGTACCTCTACGTACTTTTGAGTTGCGCCAAAAAATACGTTGTCTTTGCATTTCCTCATAAAATGTATTACTAACCCTACTGAAAAACAATAAGATCCTTCGTGCAACGTGTATGTCCAATCGCACTGACCGTCAATTCAGAATCAGAATTCCTCACCGTAGTACCACTGCCCACATCAACTCTTTCGTACCCTGAACACCTTCCGAATGATGTCACTTTTCCGCATATTTACTGTAAATGAAATCGTTTCATTTAAAATTGCAATAATGAACCATTTCTGTTCAAGCTTGACCGCTTGCATTATTGTGCTAATATTTCTTGTACTCTGTATTTGGGTTTGTTCTTAGCAATCGCATCGTTAATACCTTCGGACCCTGAAGCTACCGAAATATATAAATGGATAGTGGCAAGCAAAATTAAGGTTTATAAAAAATAACACCCACTACGGCCTATTTCCTGGTCGGGTTAAACAAACTTGGTTGCTGAGACAAATGCTTGATACTCGTGAATGTATGGTAATATTATCGATGAGTACTAGTCGCACTGGTGCCTCAGAGTCCACAGCAGTCGATAAGTTTACCTAAATGTGAATAGTTTTATAATTATCAGTCTGTCTTAAGGTGATGAACGAGGAAGAGAACATCCTGTTCTAGGTTCGCAACTGCCGGCTGGTCGGTCTGATTGACCTGGACCAGAGCAGGGAGAACGTTCGAGACGAGCAGGTCCGCTTCCTGAACAAGCTCATCGGCATGGGCGTGACCGGATTCCGCGTCGACGCCGCCAAGCACATGTGGCCCGAGGATCTGAAAGTCATCTACGGCAGGATGGACAACTTGAGCGCAGAGTTCTTTCCCGCCGGAGCAAGGCCCCTCATCTACCAGGAAGTGATCGATGTCCGCAACGGCGAGCCAGTCACCCGGGACCAATACACCGGCTTCGGACGGGTTACCGAGTTTCTTTACGGAGTAAACATGGGTGAGTTCTTCAAAAAGAAAACAAAAATCCTTATCAACGCCGACGAAGCTTTTTTGTCAGCCACGAAACTACAACTGATGGCAGCACATGACATGAATACTTCATAGTTCCGTTTTTTGCGCTAACTGTCTTCGATTCACGGTGTTTAGTATCATGCAATACGATCTTCCAATTATCAATTAATAAAACCATTTTCAATGGTTGTTATTAATAATTACTTTTTTTAATTTCGTAGTGAACCAAACGTAAACAGGCAGCACAAGCAGATGTCCAGCCAGTTGGGCCTTGTAGAATGTTCTCCAGACCAGGATAGAGTTGGGGGCACTGTATCTTCGTACAATGTCATTGTTATCAATGCTGCTTCTCTATCGCCTTTATGCACCACCCACAACCCTTGAGAAAAAGTTCATTTGTGTTTTAACCTGTCTGTATTTGCAAGAAAGCAGTTGAAGCACAAAAAAGAAATACTAATGTGTGCATTCGCTTCTTAAATGTCCGACGTGATTCGTCAGTGTAGTGCTGGTGTTGTATTGTGTTAGGAGGCCGACTTAAAGGAAATTGTTTAAAAATAGAAAAAGTTAAGAGAAGTTAAGAATACATGTTGGTTTAGTTTTCGTTCCGAAGCGCCGCGCGTGCCCGAGAAATGCCAGCGTGCTCACCGGGTGGCTTTTTACTGTACGAACATAACGTCATAACGCACCCCCTTTGGAACACTGTTACCCTTTCTTAGATAAATAATACAACTAAGCCTGATTCATAATATTTTCCGTCTTTGTTCTATACTGGTTGCACCCCGGGGCGTCCACCTCATGTTCATACTTGATAATCCTGATGATGTAAGTTCAAAGAGCTTATCGACGTGAAGGTTCTTTCACGTAGTTGCTATAGGGGCTACGGTGTTTCGTCTGAAGCTGAAGAGCAATATACATTAGCAGTCGTTTTCTTTTTTGTTGTTACATGTGCTTATTTTATGTATCATCGCTTGTGCCTGTAAGAGCGCCTCTGTCCTTTCATGGTGTATGATCTCTCTATTTTGGGCCTCTGTTCTAGTGTACCCTTTCATTTAACAAAGGTCTCTGTTTTGGCTCTAGTGGCGAGGTTGGCTGTGCTTTCTTTGTTGTCGTTTTTTTTTTCGTTGTTCCTTCGGAGTTTTTGGCATATTTCACAATATCTTATCAGGTTCTCGATATTCTTGGTCGTGAAGAGTCAGTGGAGACTTCCCCTTGAACGATTTGAACGATTCGTGCTACACACAATACCCCAATTATTTGTGTAAAGAGACTGAAGAAAACTAAACCAACATGATGTCGCTAATACGAAATGTACTCTCCGGCACACCAACTGGTTCCTCACGTGTAGTTTATCTCGAATGTCGAAGTAGTGTCACAGTGCTGCAGAAACTTGGTGTTTCTGTACTGACCAGCATGATGGATTTATTGCTTCTCAACTTAAAGTGTTTGGTATCTTGCAGCCTCTTCCCAACTACTGAATCGTCAGAGTTGTTTTTTGTTACAAGCATATACACTGATGGAGTGTTTATCTTTCGCTGGCATCATTGTTTGGGATGCCTCTGGATATTCCGACAGAATGACTGTAGAGATTTTTCTTTCTTGCCGAGGTTGTAAATTTTGCAACCCTAATATACTTGACTCGCGTCACAATGTGAAGGTCACAGTTCGTCTCTACGCCAATATTAGGTTGTAATTTCAATTAATACTGGACAATACGTCCTTTACTGGCGACGCAGTCAATATTACATTTTTCAAGAACCATGCGGTGTTCTCAGCTAAAACTTCAACATTCGTGTGCGCGATTGTTACTTGACACCTTCATCTGCGTATAGCAGAGCGAGAGAAGTTATCGACCTCTTCACCAGTGTCAAGTTTAAATAGCATTTCATGTTTATTGTCGCATACGCCGTCGTATGTTGCTCTTTTCTTGGTTGATCCAAGGGAGCCATTTGTAATACTTCTCAAATGAATTGTTATTTAGGGCTCATTGTTCAAAGACAAATTGGAGGTTTCAGCAATTGCTGAAACACCCGGATACTCGGGTGTCTTGGCCCGAGGCCACCACCTTATTATTAATATTATTATTCTTATTTCTCAACTCGCCCTCGCACGAGTGATTGCAGCACTTGCCTTTTCCGGAATCCTTTCTTTTCGTGAGTTCACACGAGGGTGAAATAGACAGAAGTGATAAAGACAGGTTGTTGGCGATGATGGAATCACCCCGTCTAATTCACACAGACGAGCCCGTGACGTCAGCACTATAGTTCGAGCGCAAGCCGCTAGTCATGCGCTCCTCAGGAAAAATACAATAAAAAACCCGTCAGATTGCGTGGAGTTTTTAACTTCTTGCCTGCCTGTACTTGGAGTTTTCTTGAAATGTCGGTCCGTAAAAAAGAAGGGAAATGTTTAAATTTACCCCATGGCTAGGATCAATCAATTTGATGCAGGCATTTCATAAATGTGAGGAAAGTTATTGGTTCTCGTTAAATAATCTTCTTCGCTACTATAGTTCCTTGCCAGATTTTATGGCAAATTCAATGGTCATACACTAGCTTCCAGTTTTCAAGCAAAGTGACACACAAACGCCATTAAGCCGAGCGTACACTACTTTGCTATATCTGTGATTATCTGTTCTCTCCAATAACTAGGCACCGTGTTCCGAAAGCAAGACGGGAAACAGCTAAAGGACCTCCGCAATTTCACCAAGAGCTGGGACCTGATGCCTTCGGGTGACGCATTGTCCTTCCTGAGCAACCACGACAACCAGCGTGGTCACGGCTACGGTGGAGACGTGGTGCTGACCTTCTTCGACGCCCGCCTCTACAAGATGGCCACGGCTTTCCTGCTGGCCTGGCCTTACGGTCTGCCGAGGATCACGAGCAGCTACCGCTGGCAGAGGAACGTCGTGGACGGAAAGGACATCAACGACTGGGTGGGTCCTCCGGCGGATTCGGATTGGAACATCAAGCCGGTGGTCCGCGAGCTCAACGGTACCTGCGGAAACGGATGGGTCTGCGAGCACAGGCAAGTGCACCGGGTGCCCTCTAGAGGTGCCATGAGCAATATTTAAGATAAAATAAATTGAATTATATATCTTAATGAAAACTTTTACAATATTTGCATTTTGCTTCGAAAAAGGTATCTGCAGAGAAAGTATATGGAAGATATATTCGAGAACTTTAAGAAAATTGGTTTCTCAATTGCAACTGCAGAAAATAAAATTTCTGGTTCGTGTCAATATCTTTGCTTTATTCAAGGCTTGACGATATCTGCATAGAACTAATTTTGCAGAATAATCTAGACTCAGCCATTCGTGAGTCTATTTTTGTATCACCCCTCGCTCATTCCTTCTCTTTCTCTCTCCCTTTATTTTTGGTGTTTTACATACTGTTATAAAAATATTGGGGCGAGGAGATTCTGTTGTGTGTATCTCAGAACGTCCCATTCTCACAGTCGCTCTTCCAAATTTTGACCTATTCTCATTTAAACCTTCTCGTTCAAGCCCTCTGAAAATTTCGAAACCAGATTTTTCGCATTTGAGCCTATTCACATTTGGTCCTGTTCACACAACGACCGAATGGCACGTGTTACGTCCTCGGTACTGGATTGGCTCCGACGGCTCCTAGAGCCCGCTGCAGTAATATTTTAGGAAGATAACAAGAAGAGAATGGAGTGAAGAGAGAATTCTCCCCGTATGCACCCCAGCCACGGCCCGGGACGAGGGGAACATACGAAGCCGGGCTTTGACACCAAGGCGGAGTTCGGTGTTTTTTGCCAATCGCTAGCACCCAATTCCAGACAATCCAAAAAGCGGGTGCTGATCTTCGCTGAATATTTCAAACGAAGAACAGACGTGTTCTAGGAATTATTCTCTTAGCCGCGGTACTAGAGCGCGGTGTGATTGGGTGGAAGAGGGGCCGGACCTGACAAACCTTTTTGGGGGATATGCGGTGAACAAGCCACAACACCGACACCTCAATGTTGATTAAATGCAAATAATGAAACGAGAGCTGGCCAAATGCGGCGCGACTCAACCGGGAAGGAATTTTGAGAATTTTCTTTTCGAGAAAGTTAATTCGAATGCGAAAGACGAATCGTGAAGGGCTCAAATGATAACCACCCGATTCGGGCAGTGTAGGAATAGTGTCTATGAACTCTGTTGGTGTCCCCTTTTCTACATGGTGATTACCTGTTCATTTAAATCAGTTCTGCAGGGTTATTTGGTAGACAACGGGCATCGCCTTCTTGTTTATGCAATAGGAATAAATAACGCTTTTGTGTTTTTGTTTCAGCAATGTTTCATATCAGACATGTTTACTATTTTTTATTAGGAACGTTTTGCGTCTATTTTTGGGCTCAACCGGCCAACAGCTTACCATAAACTCTTTGAAACATTCCTAGATAAAAGGAGTTTTCGTAGATTGTTTTCGCCGTCCCGGAACGCCCCTCGCAACACGCCACGAGATCCGGGTTTCTTCAGTCAAGGCTAGCGGCGCGCAGACGCAGTAGCAGTCTTTTTGTTGCGGACAGCTTAGCGGAAGGAGGAAAGCGGTTTACCAAAACTCCCTAGTGTGTTTCATTTGCTTTGCCTGGTTATGATTGGATGTGTACATGCCAGGTGTTAACTTTATCCTTCTCCCTCATTCGACTTGTCGAATTCCTTTGGTAGTTTATTCTGTATAAATATTGGCCTTCATATTTATACAAGTAAGATCATGTAACTTAAGCCTTAGCGTTATTATCCAGATACAGCCCTCGGGTTACATAAAACTGATTACAAACTAGAATTTGTGGTTTACTAAAACTTTATCACCGTCACAGTTCTTCAAAACTCTTCTTTTTTTTATTGATTTTTTGAGCCTTTAGAAATGAGGAATCAAGCTCGAGGAGCGAGTTGGTTGCGTCCAAAAGTTTAGTAAACTATTAATAAATTTCATATTTGAAACAAGCATTGTAACTCCCTGAAAAGATGACGGCCAGGGCTCGCAGGGCTTTTAAGCTGCGCTGGTTAAGTTGATGCATAAGTGGAAGCAATGCAAGAATAATCAACTGACAGCCTGCTACCAGGCGAATGGGCTATCAGAGTGTGTACTAGTGAAAAGCTCGAATGTGTAAAGCGAGATCCATGATCGCTTGATGGAGTAGCATGCCACCTTTATGATGTGTTGCAGCGTGAAGGGGTGAGGAGCTGCTCTCCTACAATGTTCTCTGCTCCCCATGATTGGTCTTTTTTTTTTCCTCTTCCACTCGCTTCTTCTCCCGCTTTCGCTCAATTAAAGTGGAAAAACTTAGGGCTTGGTGGGAGAAGGTTGTCATGCTATTCTGAACGTGCAACAAACTATATTCAACTGTCCGCTTCCTAGTGAGCGAATTGTAGCCGCAATACTAAACACATCTACCAAGCTCAATTGTGCATCGTACTTCCGTGAATGTTAATGCGCTGCTGGTATAAGCAATGCATTCTGTAATCGTCGCCATTCTTAAAAAGAAACAAAAAAGCCAAGCGCATGTTTATTGTAGAGCAGATACTTCTGTAGCGACGCGTGATGCAAAAAACAAGAAAGTTGAAAACCTATTGTATTTTGTGAGAAACAGATTCTACTCCAAAGTATACCCAGTTCATCTTATAGTTGAAGCGTATCATAAACGACGATATTTTTGTCGCCAAAAAGCACCCGAAAAAGGCGCTTCTCGTGCAAACGCATTCGCCACTTGAACACCCTGCAGCTACTCCCCGCTTCTGTGTTTCACTTTGCGACTACCTGACGGCGCCAGTTTTCGCCTCGGACTTGTGTAAGTGGAAGTTCCACAGCTCTCAAATTCAAGTATTTTACGCTGCGTGCTGTCGCCCTTCCTGAAGCAGCGAACGCCTTCTTTCCTCATAACTTGACAAAGTGCAAATACTCTAGCCCCTTGGAGCCAATCGAAGCGACATAGTGAAGCACGTGACATCCTTCTATGACCGGAGCCTACCCCGACGGTGCGCTGTGACATGCCCCTATTCGGCGCTCCGATTCACTTACTGGGGCATAGCTTTGGCAGTCTGCCATGTTATAGTTAAAGGGAGTATAGCCTTGATGACAAACAAAGGCCACTTTCTTTTCCAGATGGCCCGAGGTCTCCAAGCTCGTGGAGCTTCGCAAGGTAGCCAGCGAAGCCCCCGTGACGCACTGGTGGGACAACGGTGGGCACGCCATTGCCTTCGGCCGCCGAGGCCGCGCCTTTGTCGTCATCAACAACGAAGACCACCCTGTGGAGAACGTCTTCAAAACGGACCTGCCACCGGGGCTTTACTGCGACGTCGTGACTGGTGGCAAGGCCCAAGCGGGCTGCAAGGGGAGAATGTTTCGAGTGTCGGCCGAACATACAAGCAGAATCCTCGTCGACAGTGCCTGGGACGTCCCGATGGTTGCCATCCACGTCGAGGCACGTCTCTAAGAATCCATTTAGTTTCATAACCTACGATGCCAGCTATGGTGTTCTTTTTTTAAAGACAGTTAGCCAAGCATGTTTCAACTCTCTTCCATTAAAAAAAAATTCTTGTGGAAAAAAAGATTTGGCTTACCAAATAAATTTGATGGCTCTCCATTGAATTCCTTGTTAATAAATTTACGAGTCATTTGTTTTTGGTACTGCGACACCCGATCTCCAAAATGTTTCTTTTTCTTATGATACCCCGGCGTAAAGAAAAAATAAATAAAGCAAAGCCCTTGTGAGCTGGGGCAAGATTTCCATGATGCTTATCATGGTTTCGAACCGTATATGTTGCAGTTCGTTCCGCTTCTGGTACAGTGCCTTTGTATTTTGTTCCGGTTCGTTTCCGGTTCAGTCATGCATGACAAAACTCGGTTCGACAAGCGGTTCCATCAAAAAGGAACTATTCAAAGTGACTCTCTCCTATACGGAAAAAAACACATAATTTGAACAGCGCTGCTTGCTATTCTGGGACGATCATGATGGCGGGTGAGTGCGGGAGAGCGTAAAATATAGACCCAAGAGTGTGCGCAGCACAGGAGAGGGAGGACGAGGAGGAGATAGGGGGAATACCAGCGCCTTCTGAGCACAGCGGAGAGTACGGGCCGATGCCTCCAATCAATAAACGACAGAAGCACCTCACGACTTTCAGCAGCTTTCTATGGGTGTGCTCTTCGCAACTAATCAAATAAAATCCAAAGTTCACCGAGAAAATCTGCTTGTATGTATGCATCTATGCGTTCGCATCAATTTTAGCTCTCGACTGCACTCTGACTTACGATTAAATATTTCGTAGAAATGCCGCCTACAATCCTGGGACGATCCTACTGATGGCGACCGTGAGAAACAAAAAGAAGAAATAAAAAGTGTATGCGTCAGAGAGGAACGGAGGCCACACTACCTTGTTCAGGGGGTTTAGTTTGAACTTGTCCATCATCCTAACTTGGATCGTGGCGGTCAGTGCATTTCCAGCGATAAAAAAAGAAGTTTAAATATAAAACTTTATGATAAAGGCAGTGAGCTTACCTTTGCGTCATCTGCACACAAAAAAATAAGAAAAGAAAATATATTTGGTCATCACAATTAAGCCGCTCCGCGGAGACGGAGAAAGCAGACAAATATATGCTTAATTTTATTTCGTCATCTTGGCTTGCCTTGTTGAACACCACTCTATGCAAATTACATCTTTAGAGAGACGTTCGGAAGCGATACCCAAGCACAGTGTTTACATACGAGATCAATTAGCCAACGTGCGCCGTTCTCGCAGACTGCCAGGTTTCGAATGACTCAGTTAGAGGCGAGACAGACAGGGAAGTGCAGTCGAAATATAAATCCTACAAAAAAAAGGTATAAAATTTAAAAAAAGCGGCATGCCGCCAACAAAATTACATAATTCGCAAAAACTAATGTTTCTCCTAGGCGGCGTCCCGCTCAGGGTAGTTAGTGTCCAGGCGCCCTGCATCCTGGTCGCGGTCCTCGTGGCTTGACTTTGTTTCCAGCCTTCTCGGTGGAGGCCTCAGTTTTTGCCACAACAGAACAAATACACGCCACAGCCCTTCATTTTTTTTTTTCGTTTTCGTTTTATTGTTTGCTTATTTTTTTTTTTTTTAAAGGAGTTTTGAGCAACATTACAAAATTTAGCTCCTTAACCTCTCGGCATGGTCATCTAGACGTTTACGCCCTATGAACTAAAAAAATATGTGAATGGCAGGCAATAGTTGTAGCAGGGGAATTCAATCTTGTCAATGATTACACAGCGCCTAACACGTCTGTTGTTGTTGTTTTTGCGTTTGCATGGTACAAAGCCCACGGTGAAGCAAATCCGCTAATTTAGCGGAGGTAACTTTTTTATGTAGAGCTACGTATCCGAGGATACTTTTTCGGAAGAAGGATTTATTCATTATTCGTTAATAATTCCTTTATAGTGGATTTAGTCTAATCACTTTTTTTTTCTATTCCAGGCACGACTTTCAGGCTCCTCGTCACGAGAAGCAAGCTCCATGGTCCTCTTATGTTTTGCCGTGCTTACTACGATCGTCAAGGGGAAATTAGTCAGCTTGTAAAAAGAATGTCTGCAGAAATAAATACAACCGTACAACACCCACACATGCAGTGTATGTTTATTTTGTAACCAAAACAGTGATGCCATTTCACGGGTGGACATCAACAACACTAAAATCCTGGACACCGAAAACCTAATCTTCACTGGCCTGTGTTTTGAAAATATATAACTCAAAACAATTACCGAGGGAAATTCACTGAAATGTTGTGAGCCCAAAAAAGCGGGCCAGGTAATCAGGTCACTGGACAGTGAATGTGGTCATTTTAGATAACATAGATTAGAATAGTAAACAAGAAAGACATTGCCATTCTACACACATGCACGAGTCTTACACCCTCGCGCGTTTCTAAATACAATCTGCCCTCAAGTCCTAAGGACGTCTGTTCACGTGGTCAACAAAAGTGTCCAAAACGCCCTAATTCCTATCTGAGTTAAAAGCGGTTGAGGTTAAGCTTACTGGTCTTTCTATGACCCCTTCTTACTACATATTTGGTACTAATATATTTCAATCCCAGTGCCTGCTTTTTATTAGCCAAGGATTACGTGTTGAAACAACATATCTACAAACAATAATAACTGACAAGGCATGAGTATGGCACAAATCAAGTAAATTATGAGAAATATTTGAAACAATTTAAGTGGTTAAAATAATTTCATAGGTGTTGTTGAGCTCATCTAGCTCCTTGGAAAAATACCATTAAAACTTAAAACTTAAAAGGAGTACTACATGCATTACGTTGCGGTTTGAAAATTTAATACAAATCGGAGATTAAATTTTACATATTCCTATTCTATTGTTACAATTACCTTAAGCATAACTCTTAATCTTCACCGGAACATAATCCCAGCAGGTGAAGACGAGGCGAGAAAATTACGTTACGCTTTATGTCATCAGAATAGGGGATTTTCTTAATGCTTTCACTCAAAAACAGCGCCCAACATCGGCGGCGAGGCATACGCCTGCAGCATGACACAGTGGCTAATATATTGGCGTGAGTCGTCACCGTTATCAGGCGATGCCGCTTCAGAGATGAACAGCAATAGCGGGATCCATTTTTGAGCATCTGAAAAATAACGACTTGTTCTTTGAATTTTATGAGTCGGTGTATAAGAACCCGAACAACCGTGTGGCCTAACTTTTATTTCGAAATGCAAGAGCGGAAATCTTGAGATATGTTTATAGTGAGATCTTTACCTTACTCATCGAGCACTTGTTGCTGTAACAAAGTGCGCCTGGCGACGGCAAAAATAACATTACAAAATCAGCCATTACTGGTTCAGCCAGTTGTAAAAGCGTTCGGCGGTGTGTGTACCCAGTGACATGCTGATACACTACTGTGTGCGCAAGTCTACCTAAGGGCACAAAACGCTAAATAACAAATCAACGTGAGTCGCGATTTTAAAGCTACAGGTCAGAAACGGCAGGCCAAGAAAAATGGGGTCACGCAGACTCATGCGGAACAGGCAGTCCATACCCAGTGAGTGCCGAGCAGTGGAAATCGTAAAG